>PVKC010007137.1:6490-30080 GCA_004027635.1 Crocidura indochinensis
GGGAGGGAGGGAGGGAGGAAGAAAAGAGAAAGAAGAAGGAAGAAAGAAATATACAATACATATATAAAACTTAGCACTAATGCTGCACCAAAGTTACTAGTTATTCAAAACTCCTACATTCTGCTAGTCATTTTAGAAACACAAAAAAATTTTAATACATATGTTGTAAAATATTTTGCTGAAGTCATGTTATGATATATTCCCATAAGTCACCATTTAATATCCACAATAATAAAAGTGAATTACTTTGGTATGATTTGCACATCATGAATTTATGTTGGTGCCTAGTGATGAACACTATAATTGTGATGTGTTCACAAACCATCTGCTATATAATCTGTTTGAAGATCTTGCCAGAGATACATGTCAAGCTTATTGGCTAACTGAGACAGAGTTTTAAAACCCCCTTAATTCCCATTTTGGAAAGCTGCAATAATATTTGTCTTTATTCTTTTGGCACTCTGTGCTTTCTTTCAGTGACTACACTGAAAGTGCTCGGGCAAGAGTTTTCTGTTATAATGACTTGTAGACATGAACTTTTATAAATATTGGTTTACTTTTTGTTTGTTTGTTTGCTTTGGGGTTTTGTTTTTTTTTTGCATAAACACAGTAAGTATTGAGAAAATTAGAAAGGAAATTCCCTTGGCCTAAGAGATATAGGATGTCTCCACCCTTGAAGCATACGATCCTGAGACTGATTACAGACTCCACACCTGTTCATTTTCGAACTCCAGAGTCTTTCTTTGTGGTGCCAGGAAATGTTCTGTTTGGCTGTGGCTTTCAAAGTCAGTCCTCTGTAATTGGAGATCTTGGTTTTTGCACAAATTCTAGGAGAAATCTAGGACAGAGTCTTGCTTTATGGTTCTAAATGTTCTGCTCAGTCCTGGTTGTTGTAGTCAATCTTCGGTATTTAGTGATCTTGGTTTTTGCACATATCAAAGAATGGAGTGTCGTTTAATTTCATCTCACCATTATATTTTTCTTTCTCTGCAACAGAAGTTGCATGGTATTAGTATTTAAAAATATATTATGATTATTTAAGAAGGTG
Source organism: Crocidura indochinensis (assembly GCA_004027635.1). Classification (NCBI taxonomy): domain Eukaryota; kingdom Metazoa; phylum Chordata; class Mammalia; order Eulipotyphla; family Soricidae; genus Crocidura; species Crocidura indochinensis. The sequence continues at coordinate 7,539 of PVKC010007137.1, forward strand.
ACAAAAGTATCTAGGAAACAGGAGTATGCTATTGTAGTTCACCTACCATATAACTTACAATTTTTAACTTTCATTAGTTTATTAACTAATAACCTTTATAATAACCTTTATTAGTTTCAGTCACTTGCTTCTATATCCTATTTAGAAGGCCAAATAAATGATTTACTCATTCCAAATTTTCTTGTGCAAAATATGATCTCATATTTTTAAAATTCTGAAAGTAGTCTTACAGGCAATGCTGAAATATATAAATTATTTTACAGGAGTCTAGACATTTTACAAAAAATCTTTTCCTTCTGTCAGAGAGCTGAGGGTATAACACAGGAAGAAATAAAACTACTTTATAAGAAGTGTATGCATTATTTTCTCCTAAAAATGCCTCTGTTATAGTGGGTAGGGGAATTTCAGGTTCTTGCCTTAAGCAGTCAAGATTGAATACAAGGGCCTGAAGACCAAAAGGTAAAATTCAGAAAAAAAATTTATTTAATGGAAGAGAAAAGAAGGGAAAAGATGGCTGAGTAGCTCTCAGATTACTGGAGGGGACTACTGAAGGATTTCAGAAAGGCAGAAATCTTTCCCCCTTATAAACTATTTTGTCACAAAGGATGGGCAGTGGATAAGCATTTATTTATTGAATTTAAATAAAATGGGCTGGTAAAATGAGTGAGGATATTGAAATGATCATATTCTGGTGTATGATAGTCTAGATTATTCAGTCATGTCATTATCTGGCCTGGTGTAAATCATCTAGGATATCATCTAGGCTCATCTTGTGACATTTTGTACTAATATAAAAAAACTTTAGTTCCATATTCATAATATTTCCCATGATCAGGTTGGGAATTCTCAGAGATATTTTTCCTCTAAATTATTTACCTCCTTTTCTTAAATATTCCCCATCAAATTAAGTTCAAATATAACTTAACATTTTGGTGCCAATCAATGTTTTCATAAACTGTGCACTTATAGATTATAAAGTATAATGTTCTATTAGAATTTTCAGAGAAGGGAATAACATGGGGATGAAAATTGAAAATTAATTTCAAAAAGGCATAAAGCCTAGATGTTATCAGAAAGTGTTCAAAAGGAGAACTTGGCTTAACAGAGAGAGGATAGCTCTTCTAAATACAGAACTCGCCCAATCCATGCATAGACATTTGCAAGGACATTCTGCAAGAATACGAACCTTGATAAGACAGAATGGAGTTCATTAGTCCATTTCCAGAACTCCAAGCTACCGGACTCTTCTTGCTCTAAAGACTCCTATTTTCTCTTTGGAATGTTTCCTTTATCTCATTTATTTGTTTTGCTGTTCCTTTTAATATTTCCTAAATAAAACCATTTTGTTCCACTTTTATTTTTTGGAATTCTGTTCTGTAAAATATAGACAATAATCATCTTCATTTTCAATGATTATTATATGTTTTATTTTACTTCCTGAACTGGTACTCATATTTTAATCTCTAGATTTATACATTCTGCTCTTGAAAGAACTCTGGTTGGGTGTTTCATTGAAAAAATAGATTATGATCTAGTGCTTTCTATTTCATCTGTTTCTATTTGATTAAATTCCTTTCCACTTATGTTATTATGTTCTAAAATTAGTTCTGTAGATTATTTTTTACCTGTACTCTAAATATGTCTAAAATATACCCAATTATGAATGTCCAATGTTGTTTCAGTAATGATTCATCACTAGAAATTTCCCAGGTGGCATTTTTGAATATATGGTATTATGTACTTAAAACCTTCTAATACGCATTCATAGCAAGTAAAATTTACATGATATTTATGGTATCTAATTTGTGTATTCTTAATATTCTACTAGCCTTCCTTTGCTTTGTGGGTTGTGTACTTTCTAGTTCTTTTCAAAATGTCATTCACCCAAGCTTATTCCAGCATGCAGCCTTTTCACATACTTCAGTCATCAAAGCAGTTGTATCTATCATATGTTTGGATAATGAAAGCAGGGTACCTTATGGATGGGAAGAAGACAGGATTTGCAAATGAGAACAAATTTTATTAAAACAACATGTTATAAAATTATACTAATGTTACTTTCCTTTTTATCCACTTTAATTATCTGTAAAATATCTTTGTGTCTCTCTCTACTATTCCAAGAATGGGAGTTGATTTTAACTTATGAAGTATTATCCTATGCAAAGGCATTTGCTGTACTCATAAATTAAATGAAATTTAGATTATTTAAATCTGCTTCTACTTCAATTACTTTTAATTCTTTTTAAAGTCAGGGAATTGATAATTTTTAATAAAAGACATAATTTTTAGCAATAATAGAATTATCTTATTAGATTAAGAGATAATATTTACTTATTTTTTTCTGGTAGTTATGCATTTGATGGCAACTTATAACAACTCTTTGTTACGTGAAACCACAGCAATTTAGTGATAGAAATGTACATTTTATAATAACAAATAAGTGGAGAAAATAAATGATAATTAAATACTTATGAGAGGCATCCAAAATTATCATCATCTTGGGTATCCTATATAAATATTTAAATAAATTAAGAGATAAGATTTACTTATTACATTTTCTATTAGATATTCATTTGATGGGAACTTTTAATTACAATTTGTTATGTGGAACCAATGCCACTTGTGAATTCTAAATATTCTCTACACAACTAGGTTTTTCAAGGTTGCCTGTTGTAAGGTATTTTTCTATCATGTTTAAATGAAAATCATTGGAGTGATTATTTGTGAAAATTTAGAAAGTTTCAGCATGTCTGCCAATTTAAAGCTGCATACTGAAAACTAATATTAACCAGATTCTATTAACCAGTGTTTTCTTATACTTTTTTATATTTCCAGTGCACATAGAGAAGCTTATTAATTGCACACAGACCATATTTTTATATATTCATTAGAAACAATTTAATCTGGAATAACAAACATATAAGGGGTAAATGTCACTGGTATCAAATAAACAGAAAACATTTTATTCATAGAAATATCTCTAGATAGAAAATACTAATATACATATGATAATCAACAGTAGTAAATATATTTATATATCATGGGTATTTATGTGCATGTGTGATTCTACATTGATTTTTTTGTATATCATATTAAAACAAAATAAAATATGTAGTTTTGATAATTAAAATAATATCTGATCATATATGCCTGCATATTTGCATTCTCTCACTTTTGTGAAAACATTTCTTTTTGTTTTGCTTTGTTTTGTTTTCTGGGCCACACTAGGTGGCATTCAGGTGTCACTCCTGGCTGTGCACTCAGAAGTTACTCCTGACAGGTTCAAGGGACCATATAGGATGCTTGGGGATTGAACCAGAAGTAGTCACATGCAAATCAAATGCCCTAACTGCTGTGCTTCTTTCTCACCCTTAAAAGCATTACTTTAAAACATATAACCAATTTTCTTTAAAAGAAGACATGATCGTATTCCTTCATATTTTAACTGTGAGACATTATCATCTATTCAGTTGGGTTAAATATAGATTAACTCTGATTAAACTATACTGAGTATTTACCTACCCTCCAACTAGAAATATATTTAAATCAGAGATTGTAAGTCAAAGTTATTTAATAGATTGGGAGATCTACAAAGTTTTTAATTAACAATGTTTTTTTTACTAGACACTGTCATAACAATTTGCTTATATATTATTTGTGAATAGTTCTCTTTTTACTTCTAGAAATTTTAAGAGTTTCTAAGAAACAGCCAAGTTATCTGAACTCATTCAAAAAATAATTTACAGGGGCCCGGGAGATAGCATGGAGGTAAGGCGTTTGCCTTTCATGCAAAAGGTCATCGGTTCAAATCCCGGTGCCCCATATGTTCCCCCGTGCCTGCCAGGAGCAATTTCTGAGCATGGAGCCAAGAGTAACCCCTGAGCACTGCCGGGTATGAACCAAAAACCAAAAAATAATAATAATAATAATTTACCAATCCCTGACTTGGATAAATATATTTTTGCAATCATCTTTTTTTTTTTTTTGATTTTTGAGTCACACTCAACGGTGCTCAGTGGTTACTTCTGGCTCTGTGCTCAGAAATCACTCCTGGCAGGCTCGGGGACCGATATAACTTATTTATCTTTAAAGTTTTTTTAAAGAAAACACAACAAATTATTATAGGCTCATGTGAAGAGTTCTCTGTAGCCAAAATTGCCACCCATTTGGGATGGAACCCAGTGCCATAGTCTTTCTCGTTGCATATTCTGTCACTTGAACTATCTCATCTCTCTCAACTTATTCAGGTTTTATTAAAAATAATTTTAATTAATTAATTCGAATTTATTAAAACTTATTAGCTGAAGATGATTTTAAAATGATATATTGTCTTATTAGTCTATAAAGCATATGAAAGTTATACTTGTTTATTGCTCTTTAATTACATTTTGAGGCATTAATCCTAATAGAGTTTACTAGGAAACTTTTAAAAATAAAAGTACCTTATCTATTTAAATAAAAAGAATACAATGCTTAAAAGAACATATATATTATTTCAGAATTACTAATAACATTTTATTACTTCTTAGATTTATATCTACTTACAAAATTTAATAATTGCCATGTCATATAAGCTTCTTTCTGTTGAATATTTTTATCCTAAACAAACTTGTAACTTAATTCTTTGTAAAACATATTTGATTAAATAATTAAAGTCTTGTGATCACTATTTTGGGGAGACAGGAAGACACCCAATTGAACTGGAAATATATTCCTGACTCTGTGCTCAGGACTCATCATTGGTAGTGATTGAAAGACCATATATAGTAGTAGGAATAAAACCTTTCTTTGCTGGATGTAAGGAAAATACTTAACCTAGTGTATTGTCTATTTCTCCCTTAATCATTAATATTTCAACCATTTGGTAACTTATGGTAAACATTTATCCTGAAGTATCATTAACATAAAATTTAATACAAAAGAAATAATTATACATCTTTGAAACTTATGAAAAATCTCATATTAAAGTTCCTATATATATATATATATCACCATTTCCCTTTGTTACTGCTACTATGAATATAGGTATGGCAATTGTCTTAGACGTAGTGTTCTCTGGGAGATGCACACTTTGCTTATAGTGCTTGAAAATGTGCTAGCTAGAAATCACACTAGCTGTTGCTTTCACAATTTCTAGTTAGTATCAATTTGGAAGCACTGTGATAGTCACACACATACTAACTGAGCTGCAGTGTTGATGTCTTGTTTTTACTTAGAGCACTTGTCATGCTTCACATCTTACTGTGTAGCTTATACAAAACTTGCTGTGAAGCAGAGAACTGAGGAATTCTGGAAGAACTGAGATTAAACTCAACTAATATGGTTAGGCTGTGAATCAAACTCATACCCTCATGATTTTTAGAAAGATAATTCTAGCTACTGAAAAGAGTCTGGATTGTAGGAATAAATATTTCTCCCCTGAACTATAAGATAGTAAACTGTAACTAGGGTTCTTCCCTTGTACATTGCTGCATTGACAACTCCAGTTCAATCCCCAGCACTACCAGGATTAATATCTAAAAAAAAAAAAAAAAGTGGAGCAAATTCTATGATATCGTAAAAAAGCGGGAAAACAATTAAAAATAAAAAAATACATATAGTTAAAGTCTTTTGATATAAATTCTATAAAGTCAGTAATTGAGACAGTACTGCAAATTTAATATTACATAACAAAATAATTTATTAAAATAATATATTTATCAAGAAAATAAATGACTATTGTGGCAAGAAAGACCACTATTCTTGCTATATATTTTGCTATTTTCAGAGAGAAAAAATACACACATATGCACACATGCACACACAAACATATATATATATATATATATATATATATACATATATATATATATATATATATATATATTACAGAGATGCACACATTAGGATATGCTCAGGGTTTATTCATGTTAGGCTCAGGATCATCAAACTATAGTTGGACTTATACAAGGCAAACTCCCTGCCTTCTGTATTATCTCTCTTGTACCAAGGCCATAAATTAGAACCTCAATTTAAGATAGTAACCCTCATAGTTATATTTTGTTGTCTTGAAAAACCTTGATCAAAGCTGGAGTGATTGGACAGTGGTAGGGTGTTTGACTTGAATGTGGCTGATTCAGCTATAATACCTAAATTCATATAGGGTCCCCAGTAGTGATATAGAGTTCACCAGGAATGATTCTCAACTGAAGAACCAAAAGTAATCTAGTCCCCCACATATTCTTCAGATAATATGATGAAATTTCATTCACTTGTGGAATATAAAAAAAAAGACAGTATAATAATAATATCCAGCAACAATAGAGATGAAAGCCAGACAAACCAGCCACGATATGAAGCTTACTACAAAGTGTGGTGAGCGTTGTTAGAGCACTAATTGCACTGACAACTACCATGACAATAATAGTGAGAGAGAGAAGTAGGATTTCATGTCCCCAAAACAGGCAGGAGTGTGGAAGGAGGAGGGAAATAAGGAACTTTGGAGGTAGGAAAGTTACACTGGTGAAGGGTGGTATACATTTGATGATGAAAATCCAAGTATGAACATGCTTGCAACCAAGGTGCTTAAATAAAGAGAAAATGTGATTATTTATATATAAAAATTAATACAAAATTGTATGTAGTGATCCTATCACTTTTTACTATGCAGTGTACAACATCCAGAAGTTCTGAGGGCTTACTTACTCCTGGCAGGCCTTATTCCTTTCTACCTAATTATGTTAGTATGTTAGCCATTGAGATTCAACTCACAGTTAACATAATACATGAATAAAACATGGAAACTCAAAATATATAAAAATTAAGAATTTATATTTAGAAAAAATTGGGCTTCAAAACATATCTTCCTCATCTTTCTAGTTCTTGTAATGTTGGCTAAATAAATTATGATAGCATTAGATATGCTGACAAAAATGATCAATGCAATAATGTATTTATAGAGGCCCTACATAGCATATGAAAATTGCAATGTCAGTCAAGAAAAGAGATTCTATATAAAAAAAACCAAATAATAGGACAGCGACACGGCATTAAAGAAGAAGAGAGAACTTCATATAACAAGAAGTGAATGACTGTTATTTACACATTTGCCCTCTCATACAAATAGGATTCTCAGGTAGAAAGACAATTTCCAGAAGATCATACTATTCCAGCCTCTCCCAGTCTTCATTTTCTAGGCTTATAAAGGAGTGGGAATTGATTTTCTAACTAAGAGAAGGGAAAGTATTGCCTCCAGGACCTCAACTGAACTTAGCTGGAAAGAAAATTCATATCAAAGGGACAAGTTCCTGTCCAAAGTATATTGGAAAGTCATGTTTTAAGGAGGCCTTTACAAAAGATATTGGAAAGTCCGGCTTTGAGAAACTTCAGTCAATTCAAATTATAGCATGCCTACTGTAAATATTAGGAATTGTTGGATACTAAAAAGATATTTTAAATCTAGCAGTTGGATGCATCTTGCTTTAAATTTTACTTGTGTTTCAGAGAAAAAGGAGGACATGACTGCTGCTAATATTCTGTAAATAAGTCATTATTTTACAAGATTCCTTAAAAAGAATTGTTCTTTAGAAGATAATACCAACTTGCTTGATGACAGATTGATAAGTAAAGGACATTATGCATATATGGAACATAAAATGGCAGTGAAATAAAAATTTAAATCAATAAATATCCAGACATTTTCCTTCTGTTGCTTCAGAATTCAACAGAATTATAAATGTGTATTTTCTAGCTCCTCTAATACCAACTTCTAGTATCAATTCCTACTTAAATATCATTAGTTTCTAAGTTATTGTATAATTTTAGCTTTATACAAGTAATAATTATGCATATGATAAAAATATTTGATCATTTAATTATAGTTATAACAATGTTTAAAAAGTATTTTTCATGTATAAATGTTATATATCTTACTAAGAACAAATTGCTATTTTGTGTTACTGCTATAGACTAAAAATTATCTAATAAAACCATTATGCAACATTGTACCCCATTTCTCTCTACAAAATTGACAGATTTTTAGCATTGAAGAAGACATAACACATTAACCAGGATCTTGTGTTGGACCATGTGATAATATTATCCCTCCCTGTCACCACATTCCTTGGTTTTTAATAGATGACAGAACAGAACATTTTAAATATCTTAGAACTGATAGACTCCAGACTCCTACATTAATGCTCTTGTTTCTGAACACTAAAAAGGAGGAACTTTTTTGATGCATTCTTTCATTATTTTGTGCTTATAATGTGAATTTACATATGCCACTTCATGTAATTAAATTGTTCATATAAACTTTCCCTCTCCACATATATGCAAAATATTTTCTGGAACATTTCTTTATATGTATAGACTGATATACCACTCAATTCTATTTTGAAAAATGGAGAATTTCTCTTCTTTACTTAGGCTTGTTCTTTAAGTTCTGTTATACAGACTAGTTTCTCAAACTGTCTTCTTGCCAATAACGTTTTATTCCATTATCTCTTTTTGTAGTTTGTGGACAACCTAACACTACTGAAAATATAGTGAAGAAGAGATACTAATATTTGGAGTACAACTACCTCATATTTGTATAGATTCTAGTTCTTAAAGCTTTGGATTTTTTATGAAATAAAATCATTCATATTTTGTTTTAGAAAATAAATTGGTGCATGTAAAAATCAGATGTGTATCCACCTAAACTTATATTTGTATTACTAAATCTATATGTCCTAGATCCTTGTTTTCCTTTTCCTTTTCTTTAGTAAAGTCCTTGTGTTGATCTGAATATGCCATGCAGTATGTGAGCTTTGATGTATTTTTACAAGATAAACTGCTCAATAAAAAATGTAGACTACATGCTTATTTATTGTAGCACCATAGTCAGAATCTGGAACTAACCCAGATGAGAACAGATGAGTGCTAAAGAAAATGCTATACATCTACACAATGGTATAGTACACAACCACTAGAAAAAATGAAGTCATAAAATTTGCATGCACATGTTAAAATATGGAGAGTATTTTGTTGAATATTTGAATCAGAGGTAAAGGAATAGACACAGAACAATCTCACTCATTTGTGGTATATCAAAAAATACAAGATAGTATAGTACTAATATCCAGAGACAATGAAAGGAAGGGCCAGGAGGACCATTCAGTGGAAGGAAGTTTGTGACAAAGAGCAGGGAGTGCAGTTAGGATAGAGAAGATTCCAATGCAATACTGATAGTTGGAACTGATCACTCATCAAAAAATGGGGTACTGACAACAGAGAAAGTGATATGCATGGTATGTGTTCATTGAGAATAAAGCAAACCATGGTGACAAAAGGAAAAACTGAAGAGAGAAAGAAACAGAGACAGACACAGAGAGTGGAGTAAAATACATGCCCAGAGGCAGGTAAGGGAGGATGGGAAGGAAACTGGAAATTGTTGGCAGAAAATGTGCACTGCTGAATGCAGGGTATACACTGTATGACTGAAATTCAATCATAAACAATTTAAATCATAATGCTTAAAATAAAAATAAAAAATGTCGACTACATATTGTCAGTGTGAAAGTTAAACAAAATATAATATGCCTAAAAAAGCTACCTAAATATTTCTTTTATGTGTATACAGAGTAATGTGTTAAGGAACTGAAAGGGATATCAAGACAAATTAAATAACATAAATTAAGCTATAACTACAGAGATCTCAGAAAGGTGGATTACAATGCCATAAATCTATCTAAAATAAAAATATGCTGGTATCCTCTTGAGATATTCAGGATGAATTATCTAATTTTGATTTCCTAATTCTGTTTAAAATCATCCTTTATATGACATATGATTTGAGATACTCAAGCAACAGAAGGAATTTTTTGTTATTTTTTCTTTTACATACACACTCTACATAATGGTGGAACATTTATCATATTTCAATATCCAAGTAAAATTAATTAGCTCTAAATCATGCTTTAATAGTTGGAATAATTCCAAAATAAAAACATCTGAAAAAAAATCAAAGGGAAGGTCACTCCACTCTTTATCAACTTTTACCAAGACAATTTGGTAGCAGTATTTCACTTGTCAATTAATTTTCAGTCAGATTATTTGATAGCATTGTGACCCTCTTTTCTCATTAGATGAAATTAAAATATTTTTCTCCAAATATGTCTTTAATAAAACAAATAAATTTCATCACTAATCACTCAAAAAAAAGTTCTAAATTATGAGGCTAGGAATATGGCACAAAGTGATTAAAGCACATTCCTGTTAGTTTATGGATTCTTTCCTTTGAAGAAACAAGAATGAACACTTGAACAAGAAACAAAAACAAATAAACCTAATAAACTGCAACTCATACCAATGAAGGATTGTTTACTTTTAAAGGTTTATATTTTTTACAAGTACGATATTTCTCAAAACACAATGCATCAGCAAACCTCAAATTTTCTCTTTGCATCTTTTTGTTTCTGTCCTTGTCTTTCACTTTCTGGGAAAGATCATGAGTTGAGAGAGGAATCATATATATCATATATATATATACATAATTTAATTAGGATCTTGTGAACTCATGATAATTTTCAATCTGAAGACCGTAAATGCTTATATCTAGCATATTTTAGTGGGTATCTTTCTGCTATTCTTCATCCGGTATACTTCATAAATATCATACTTTACAAATAAAAATAAATTTTCTTTATATGCTTGACATTGGAGAAATTAAACCAAAGATTTTTCTATTAAATATTTAAAAGATGATGTTTTATAAAACTTACTTTAAAATTCTGGTTTTAAAGCATATAACTAATTTCTGTGTTAAGTTAACATAGTATTCAACCACATTGCAATTACTCTAAAATCAAAATAGTCCTAATGCACAATCATCATAAGACATTTAATTTTCAAAAACTTCTCAAATGGATTTACTTATATATCAGCCAGATGGATTTTATTTTGATTTACTTCATAGATTTTTTAAAAAAATCATTTATCATTCCTTAGTCTACTGATGTATTTCTAGTTCATCTTCTGTTTCATTGCCTCCCAACAATGCCTTGAGCTCAGGGTTTCCAGATAGATTTAATCCTCTAATGCAAGTCTTCCTTGAAAGATTATGTTAAAATGTGCTCTTGGCTATTTTTGTTTCCTCTATCATTCACATTCACACCACTACAGCACCTTTGTCTGTGTGGTTTTGTAAAATGTAGTTGTCTTCACATTGCTTACTACTGATTTTCAATTCTCCTGTTTCAGTATTGACTCTGTAGCCTCCTGACTATCCCAATATATATCATTTCCATATTTTATATTCTTCTATGAATTGTAAATAATAGAGTATAACTTTAAAATAGCAAAGCCTGAAGTGATTTGGGACTAAAATGGCAAGTATACATTTTAAGACACAGTTTTAAGTTTGTATTTTAGTTTTGTATATGTTTGTATTTTATATTAAATAATAGTTCTATAATTTTAAGCATAGAAAACACAAGTTGTATTTATATTTATAGCTGCACATAAAAATTATATATAATCGTTTATCTATACACACATTTGTATACACATGCATAGTTTTTAAAGACCTTAAAATATTTTATTTAATAAAATATGTCTGAAAACAATAATAGAGATCGACATTTGCTATTTTTTATTATCCTAGGCTAGTGAAAATATTGACTCAAGTATTAACTCAAATGTATACTAACAGAGAAAAGCTATTTTTACAGAATATAGGAACACTGAGATACTGTTTTCACTTGTATTCTAACTAAATTTAAATTGGAATAAAATTAGCTTTAATGATTCAAGGAAATTAATTCAAATATAAAAAAGACAAATGTATATTATTAATAGAACTATGAAATCTGTTAACCTGAATTTCATAAAATAATACTTTAGAACACAATTTTGTTACTTTTTGGCAGGTATATTATACAAATGATCGTGGATTTTATTTTTGAATTAAAGAAGTTTTATTAGAATAAAAAAAATAAAGCCTTCATGAGAAATTGTTGTTCTTCCAGAGAAAGAAGAAAGTAAGATAAAAACCATCATGTACAAAAAGAAAAAAGTTATATACCCCAGATGGGATGTGGGTTATTCATTTACACTATTTATATTATCAGTTATACATTTTTATTTTGTAATGTTGGAATCAAAAACAGAATCTCACACATATAAGAAAAGTTCTGATTTTCATTTTTATTAAATTTTGATTAAATTGTCATGATTATTCTCTACTTTATTCTTCAACAAAATTTTGTTTTAATAAAAATCACATTTGTTTCTTTTCTTTTTTTTAAATTATGAGAACAAAGATGCAAAGAAAGAGGACAGGTAAAGTTACAGTGGAAGGACAATACCCATAAACAGAATTCTCAGTAATCCCATCAATGATATCCCAGCCTTGAACTTTCAGCCAAAGAACTTTAAGAAAAAACAAAACAGAACCCATGTACAATTACTTTGTCTCTCAAATCCCCAAATTGTAGTACATACTATTTCTTAAGAGCACACAATATAATCTAAAAACATAAGACTTACGTAACTCCCTAAACATTGAAGGCAAAGTACATTTGTATATTTCCATGCACATGCATAATAGTTTAAGTTAACCTCAAAAGTTTCAGTGGGTTGTTTTTCTTAAGGATTAGAATTAAGGGAGCATAGTAAAAACGGTGTTAGAGTGTTAATTATTGTTTGCATAGGCCCACCAAACTATGAGGGATATGGAAAGAAAAACCTTGGCCTAAATACAAGGAGACCCTAGTCTGAAGTTTCCTGGCATAAAACCAACTCTAGGCTCAAGGCAAACTAGTTTGTCCAATCCAAGTCATTGTCTGTAGTGCCAATACACCTTTATTTTTCACATAGTCTCTCTTGTTGGTATCATGTTTCTGTATTAAATATCCTGGAATCTGCATATCCCATATTGCAGTCAGGATGGTGCAGAGCATCCTCTCGTTTCACCTCACACTTAAGGGACAATAGAAAGAACCCTGTCCTGTAGAGCAGGTTAATGTTGTTGTCAAGTCTTCTCAGTGTTAATGGAAGTCTCTTTTGAGCAGGTCGATGTCAGAGCCTTGGTAGAGGATTGCTTCCAGATGTTGCTATAAAAAACCTTGGATGTTTTGTAGATAGCTTGCCTGGTTCAGGCGTGAATGGAGGATGCCTATTCTTCTGAGGCCTGTGCCAGGTCATAATATCAATGTTCAGCGTGTAAGATTCCATTGCACTATGAGATTTGTGTGTTCTAATCTCTATTAGATAAGAACTTATCTATATGTATAGTATTTTCCCATTCCTATTCTTTTGCTAACCCATATTAAACCCGACCATTACTTATGCCTAAACTTGGCAATTTTAAAAAATTTAATGATCTTGCTTAACTTAATTTTCTTCCTTTTATTATTGACATAGTAAAATATAAACCCTTGTTAAACATACATGTAATCCTAACCCCAAAACATTTCTACAATTAATCTAACCCTTATCCAATCAGAACATAAACCTACCAATTATTCTAAGTTTAACTGTTAAATATGGACTTAAGACCCATCTCACAGAGACCAGAGGAGACAGACAGCACTGAAAGAACAGGGAGCTTGGGACTGGAGCGGTAGAACAGTGGTAGGGTGTTTGCTTGGATAGACCAGCTTTTGATCCCTGGCATCCCTTATGGTCCCCCAGAGCCAGGAGCCTCCGGGTGTGGCCCCAAAACGAAAACAAAACCAACAAAAAGAACAGGGAGATTTATTCTAGCATGCTAGGGTCAACACCTCCTAAGAAAATGGTGACGCCCAGGTGGGCTCACAAGTTCCTCTTTTATACTGAATTTAGGGAATTCCCACCTCTTGGTAATTGATTTTTAAAACTATAGTTTCTTAGTACAAAGTTGCATCAGACAAATGACTAGGGTGGGTTGTAGGCTCAAGAGGAAAAATCATGTGCCTCCATATCCAGGGTACTGAGTTCAGGCTCTGTTAGACCCATATTGTGGTTGGCTGGCCATTTGTCCAATGCTGTATTTCCTAATATATACCCTTATTGTCTAGTTCCAGAATTGGAATTTGGGCTATCATTAGTCGTCTTAGGGGTTAAATATGGTTTAGGTGTTAAATAGTGCTATGTTCAAAAGAAAAAAGGCAGCAAAGTATTGACAATTGCTAGTTTTTGCCTACTATAGAGTCAGAGTTAGCCGAATGGTTGGATTAGTCTAAGGATTAGTCTAGTGTTAGGTCACTGGAGGGGTTGGATTATCTCTTTTATTGTGCTCATTCTTGAAAATAGGAGTTATTTTTAGGAAGACTTTAAAATGTAGATGATTGTTAATTGTGGCCTCAGTAAAGGTCAGAGTTAGTGTTAATTAGGATTTGGGTTAGTGTTAAGGCTCAAGACTGTGTACAGCTTAGTATTAAGTATTACTGTTCTCAAAATTGAAGAGGTAATTGAACTATTGGTCATTGTTAAATTCTAGCTAATTGATAAATTTATGCCTATTCTTGGATCAGGGTTGGTACAATGAAAGGATTAGCATTAAGATTAGCCTAAGGCTATGGTTAGATTTGTTTTGGTGTTGTTTTTGTGCACATATGTCAAAGATAAATATTAATATAGGCAATTATTAAATTTAGAAAAATTGAAGATTTGCTATCAGACAAGATTAGAATTATAAGTCTTAGGGATATGATCAGGATTAAGGTTAGAGTTAGGTTATGTAACGTAAAGGTTTTAGCTTTTAAGTACTGCTGTCTTCAAAATTATAAGTGTAAGTATTGGAAGATTATTATCTCTAAGCTGATTGATATATTTTTGTTAGCACTAGGGTCAGGTTTAATATAATGATAAGACAGGCATTAATATTAGCCTATGGTTAATGATAGAGTCAGGGTTTTCAGTGGTTTTAATGATAGTTATTTATGTGTTCATATGTAAAATTTAAAGGCAATTATGAGAAGAACTTTCAATAAAGGGAGAATGTTGTTTTTTTTTGTTTTTGTTTTTGTTTTTTTTGGTTTTTGGGCCACACCCAGTGACGCTCAGGGGGTTACTCCTGGCTATGCGCTCAGAAGTCGCCCTGGCCTGGGGGACCATATGGGGCACGAGGGATCGAACCGCGGTCCGTCCAAGGCTAGCGCGGTAAGGCAGGCACCTTACCTCCAGCGCCACCGCCCGGCCCCGAATGTTGGTTTTTTTTTAAGCATCACTAAAGGTGTTTACTGGTTAGAGTTAGGGTTAGGGATAGGGTTAATGTTCAAATTCTGTAGGGTTATGGTGTTAATTATTGCTATGTTCACAATTAAAAATGCAAGTGAAGTACAGGGTGATTGTTAAATGTAGATAACTTGACTGTTTTATGCTATGCTTTAGTAGGGGTTATGATAGGATCAGCCTAAGATTATCTTATGGCTATGTGAAAGTTAGATTTACGAAGGGGTAAGGTGTTCAACTTTTTTCTGTTAAACTTAAAAATGAAAGTTAATTATATAGTTATATTTAGATTTCAGATGGCTGGTAATAATAGTCAGTACAGTAAAAATTATGAAGAAAGACAAATGCAAATTGAAGAGAAAAAATTAGATGTGTCTCTATATAATGATTATGCAGACTAATCAAAAGAATCTACTAACAATCCTCTAGAATTGGTGAACTTGAAAAGGTCAGCTATTATATATTCAGAGCACCGTATCATAAGTAGCTTATATAATAAGAAAATGAATCAGAAAGTCACATATATTTTATCTTCACAATTTGCTTTTTTTAAATTAAATATATAGGTACATTTCTAACAGAACATATGAATCATCTTTATGCTGAGATTAAAGATACAAATAAAAAATCAGAGTATATCTAAAAAATTAGATAGGTATGCTGTATTCAGGGTTGGTCACAGAAGGTAAGAATTTGCCCTCTTAGTGTTGATCTGAATTCAATCTCTGGCAATGCATATATGGTTTCTGATCATCAAGAGTGAGTTTTGAGCACAAATTTAGGAATAAATCCCGAGCACAGTCAGCTTTGGCCTAAATACCCACTATCTAATACGCACAATAATATGTTGTGTTTATGTGTTGGAAGTTAAACTATATAGTGGTAATTATCTCTAAATTTGGTTAAATTAAAGTAATTGCAAATAAAACCCAACCAATATATACTTTTGTAGATAGAAAATCATACTCTAAATATATAGTAGAATGGAAAGATATACAGTGCTCAAGATAATTAAAAAATAAGAATGCAGAAAACTTATTATATTTGACATCAGCAGTTCTATATAGCTATGACAAACCATACTGTATTTGCAAAGGGATACACAAAGTTTAGAAAAAATGGAAAAAAATCAGTGCCTGAGAATATATTTGCATACATTATTGTGATTTTTAAAAGGATTCAAAGATTTAGAGAAAGTACCATTAAATTGTTTTTATATAATTACTTATTTTATACAAATTTTATTTTATGATCTTACAAAATGCATGACTATAATATTTAATATATATTAATATGCTCAATATATTTATGTTTTTATTACAGTGACACTAAAATTATGATGGCAGGTTTAAATTTTGCTCTTTCATAGCCAATATTTTATTATAAGCTTTTAACACATGTTCATAATGAACTAAAATTCTTCTAATTTATCTCATATAATTAAGCTGCCATTGTTTTAGGATTAATTTTAAATTAACACTTCCAGAGAAACATTTCAACTCTTTTATCTCTTTAGATATGTTTGGAGAATATGATTATATATTTTGAAATTAAAATAAAAAAACTACTCTTAAAGACTAAAATTTGTAGTTTTAAATCTCAAATCCTTTGGAGCTAATGAGATTGAAAATATATCAGTTAGACATAAGATTTGCATACTTATTTAATAATTGTCAATATTTTTGCTCCCCTCACAGTCCCCAATTGTCAGTATTTTTAATTATAAAATTTGAATTCTAATTACCACATATATATATTTCAATAAGAGTCACATAGGGAAATGTTATAGCAAATATAAAATTTGAATTCTAATTACCATATATATATACATATATATATATTTCAATAAAAGTCACATAGGGAAATGTTATAGCAAATATAAATTTAAAAAAAAATAAGAATTAAAAATGTAATGAAACATATGTTATAATTTATTCTATTGGTAATGAAAATCACAATTATATAAATCTGGGATGGTATTAAAATCATTCAGCTATATTAACCAAGCTGTCATTAAAACAAGATTGAACAAGTTAAGGTAGGCAAATTGCTGTTTCCAAAACAGGTAACTTTCACATTTTCTTAAATTTTATTAGTGTAATTTTATTTTAAGCAATTAAAAATATATATAATCAACAGCCAACATGTAAAACTTTTTTAAAAGAATTTTATAATCCAGTATTGAAATTAAAACTAAAATTGAAAACATTTAATTTCATGATATTAAACTAATAGTTAACGTATTAATATATTTATTTTAAGAGGAAAAATTTTCAAGAGGGAAGTGGTGAACTAATGGATAAGGAATGAATGATTCTTCTTAAAAATGAATCAAATTGGGTTGTTATAATTTATTGGAAATTATATAATGATTAAAATGCTATTAATTTGAGTTACAAAATAACATTAAATGTCTATATTTCTGAACGAATCACTTTTTACTTCTAAATAGATTATATATTTAGCTTAAAATATCATTACTGGCACTTAAGTTGCATGAAATAGAAATAATATGAAAATTACCTATTTTGGGTGCATGGACCACACCCAACAGTGCTCAGGCAATGCTCTTGGCTCTATACTTAGGGAATCAATCCTGGCAATGCTCATGGTATGTCACTCCCCACTCAGGAAGGGCAGACACCAGAAGTGCTCCTTAGCCTTCCCAGGTATACTGCACTCCTGAGAAGGAATTATTTTGCCAAAAGACCTGCCTAAGAGAAGTCAATCAGTTGTCCCTTTTGCGTGGATTGTTTGGCATTTAATTCTAACGTGGTTGTGACTATATCTCTCTTTATTTTTGACCATTAGAAATCAGGCCTCAGTATTTCTCCTTCTAACAAAGGAGGACAGTATCAAACTCCCACCAAAATTTTTTCACTGACCAGTTCTCTCTGATCTGTGCCACCCTGGCGCCAAGATTATGTTTTTCCCAAAACTCAGCTCAGGATGAAAGCAATTTTCAGTTTTTCCCCAAAACTCTAAAACATTTTCTCTCTTCCCTGAAAATTACTAGTCTGCTTACTCAAAAACTTCCCACTTCCCTGAAAATTACCTAGCTTTTTCTGCTTTACCCAAAACAAAAACCAACCCACAACAAACTCCTTTTCACCCTCAGTACTGGTTCTTTAATATGTAGATTTTAGCTAGCCTTTTCCATTGTGATCCTCCAACCAACTCCCAACTTCTTTGATCCCCCAAGAAAAATACTCTGCATTCCAGAGTTCAACTTTAAAAATCACTCAACAGAATCAATAAACTTGTTTTCGTCTTCATAGATGCAAGTCCCCATACATTGTGTGTGGTAAGTCATTTCTACAATAATATTCCGTTTTTCTGTCTGCTTCGTGTCCCACTCTCTCCCGTGAAAGGAGAAACTGTATAAGGACGTTAGCCGTCAGCAGCAATGGTTCAAATGGTGTGCAGGGAACTGAATGCAGGTTGCCTATATGCAAAGCCAGCTCTTTATTCACTCTCCTGTTGCTCCAAACTGAAGATGTTAATACAAATTAACTGCATTTGCTTTCAGTAATAGAGATCTAGAGAAGCAGTGTGCAGACACAAACATGCTGTCATTTACATACATACTGATAGACTGTCACATATGTTATGTTAGGAAGTTAACTGAAAAAATGCCACAAATATCATAATTATGTTTACAATTTTTAAAATGGGGCTTATAAGTTAGAGTGAAAAATAATAAATCTTCCACAAAATTCTCAAAAATCAGAAATCAGAAAGCTAGATTTACAAACAAAAGCAAAACAATACCTACAGTAGCTCTTAAACATGTATTAGGTGACTTCCTATAGAAAAGTATAAAAAGTAGAATTTACCTTGCCAAGTAAATCAATAAATACTCAAATTGTCAAAAAGTGGTTAGAGTGGGGGCCAGAGAGTGGCGCAGGGCATAAGGCATCTGCCTTGCACTTGCTAGCCTAGGACGCCTAAGCTTTGATCCCCAGGCATCCCCTGTGATTCCCCAAGCTAGGAGAGATTTCTGAACACATAGCCAGCAGTAAGCCCTGAGCATCACCAGTGTGGCCCAAAAACCAAAACAACAACAAAAACAACAACAACAACAAAATTGGTTTGAGTGATGGTCTATCAATTTGCTTTGCATGCTACTTTGATTCCTAACACCACTATGGTCCTTGATCAAAGTCTGCACTAAACAACTAACACAGTCAGGAGTTGCCCCTGACCTCCACTTGGGGATCTTTACAACCAAAAGCACAATTATTCAAAACTGTAAAATAAAAGAAAATATGTTCCCTGGCCTAAGTTTATTTCTTTTTTGTGGGGGTGGGTGAGTAGGGAGCACACCTGGCAGCACTCAGGGGTTATTCCTGGCTCTGTGCTCAGCAATCGATCCTGGCAGGCTGGGGGAACTATATGGGATGCTGAGGCTTGAACCCGGTTCTGTCCCAGGTCAGCTGAGTGGAAGGCAAACATCCTACCACTGTACTATCACTCTGGCCCCTGTCAAAATTTCTGAGAGAGATATTTACTAACAGATTATCTTTTTTCTTTTAATTGTCTAATCTATTCCAACTCCTAAAGCGATATTTCAAATGTAAGAAAGATAATATGGAAACAACATTGTCATTTAAATTAAATGACAGATCAGTGCATAGATAATAATGTATATATGTATATAAATATTAAGCTAGATGTATTCAAGTCTTTATCACATTTTAATGCATAGAAATATGTTATAATTTATGTCAGTATAATTGCACATACAAAATAATGTGTGAAATAATTTACTATTTTGTGAATTTCTCTCACTACTGAGCAAGTAATTAATGTTACAATGAAAAGGCATTTCATTCAGAATTTATATATGCAACAACTACAAAAATCCTGTCTTATTTACCTTAGTCAGAATGATTTTTAAGAAGATATTAGTCATTCCCAGACTTTCCGTGGTAAGAATCAATTTAAATAGAAACTATTTTCCTAAGTACTTGGCCCAAACCTCTCTAATATCTCTGTATCATATTTTAGTGGCTGTTGTTTCTACACTTGACCAAATACTGGATTCTTTGTGGTTCTGCTTTTTCTCACTCCTGTTCAAAATCAAAACTCTATTTTGGTGTATCTATGTCTAAATGACATGTCTCTGTTTGATTATCAAAATTTTAATTTAAAAAATAACACTAAATTGTAATCAGGAAAGAGAGAGTTTTTCATATAAAAGTATATTCAGAGATATGGGGATTATAGTTCATACTAAAAAGATCTAGTCTGTATTTATTAATCGTTGAATCTCTTACTCACACTAAACACCACTGAGTGAGGCTCTTGAGGTCACAGCAGCTCGAAGCTTCATAGGGTCCAAGCAATATCTAGAAGAATTCCTACTGATTCTATGCAACTGAAATTCAGTATCAGAAAAGAGCCAAAGAGTAAATAATCTATGCTTAGCTGGCCATATGGTTTTTCTTACAACTTTTCATTCTACTGTTAGTGCATGAAAACAGTTATAGACAACATATAAACAAGCTGATTTGACTAAGTTCCAATAAAATTAACAAAAACAGGTGGCAAACCAGGTTTAGCTGACAGGCTATAGATTGCGCATCCTCTTTAAGTGATAAAATGTGAAGTCATGGAAAAAGAGTAAAAAACAAACCTCGAAATGAGTTATTAAATCTTAAAGTGAAAAGTACAACTCCCAACTCCAAGGTCTTAGCTGTGGTTTCATGTTTGTTTTATAGTTGTTGTTACTGTCATCTCTTGTTTCTTAAAGAGTATACTTTGACAGTGAAGGAAAAATAACAATGCACTGATTTCCAGTTCAAAGCATCAAAGACAGCAACCCAAATTTTTAACCTGGAATGCAGCATCTATGTCAGTAGAAAATCATTTTAATTGGTTTTATTTTTTACTTGATGGATGATTAGATGGAAATGACAAATATTTCATTAGATACAGCAAAAGGCTATAATCCTTTTGCAGTCTGTGACCAAAAGCACTGTTATATAAAAATGATGGTAATAAATATATTTAGTAATTCTACAAATAATCTTAGCATTACATAAAAAACCTCAAGGTAATCTAAAGCAAAAGATATAATAATGATTAATGTTTTAATTAATCTGCTCTTCAATTGTAGCATAAATATTAAAATATTTTCAGACATCATTTTGGCAACAACTAATCACTTTTATATAATTGGTAACACTTAGGTACTTGATCTAACACTTTTTGAAGACAGAGCACTCATATCAAATTACAGGCCAAATTGGAACCAAACTATCACGCCATATAATTATCTGGCTTCATAGAAGTAAGCTTATATTTTTGAAATAATATGATAATTTTTCATATCTGACAGCGAAAGCATAGCCATATTTTTAGTTTTAGTGTAATTTTAGTATACTTTACTGTGACTGGAAATAATGGGCTGAACTAATCAATAGATTATTAAAGTATATATTATTTTGTTCTAATATAGTTTCTAGAGTAAATAGTCTCAGATTCCTTTTGGGAAAAATAAAAAACCTTATCACATAATCTTCATATTTTATCACCATTTATTCTAAAAATGTATCATCATTTATCATCCAAAAATATTTTGCTTGTTTGCTGTTTGTTTTATTTGTTTGTTTTTGTGTCAAACATGGTAGTTCTCAGGGTTTTCTTATGGTTCTGGGCTCAGGGATAACTCTTAGCTGTGCTTGGGGAAGATACTGGATTCTAGGAACATCTTCAAGATTGGAGACATATAAGACTAGATAGACCACAGTTCCACAATGCTAATTCCCTAGGTCTATCTGTCCTAAAATTTAAACAAAGACACTGGTTTTGTGATATGCACCAGAGGCTTACAAGAATACAAGAATTACAAGAATATTCTTAATGTATAATCTGAGGCTTAGTAAGATCTTTTATTCAGCTCTAATTTATTTGAATAATACTCATAAGTGCTATAGAATAATTTGATACATAATTATATTTTACACTTATATTTTTGCTACAACGAAAACATTGACCAATCAGGTTAACTTGGTCAATGTTTTCTACTCCTTTTAATTATTTTAAATAGATTCCCTTTTTCTTCAAGTACTTAAGTGAAGTGATTTATTTCTACCCATTTACAATTTTATATTAGTTTCCTTATACTTGCATAATATATCATAGGTTGTATAAATATTAAAAACTTATTTTCTGAAAATTCTTGGTCTACTAACACAAGATTAAAGTGTTTGTAGCTTTGTTATTTTCTGAAGTTTCACTCTCTGAAGTATTAATTAAATTAATAAGAGTCCTTGATGGTTTGAATGATGATGGATGGATTGTGAGGTCTTATTCATCCAGGCCTGAAGCCTGCATCCTTCTTTGGCCTGGTGGGTCTGAGGG
>PVKC010007138.1:0-29988 GCA_004027635.1 Crocidura indochinensis
TTTTTTTAATTTAATGAAAGAGTGAATTACTCCATCCCAGAATGGTGTTGGTTTTTACATAACCGCAGTATGTTCCTAACTTACATTCTATTTGTGGTCACTTCTGACCCTGACATGTTTTTCTCTTATACTCATATCCATCCTGTATTTGGACTGAATTTGGGTCTTTACAAGCACATTCTCTTATTAGGTTTCAACCCTAATTATGATAGGCTTATTTTTCCAATACATAGGGTCATCAGAGCTTTTTTACTATTTTCCAGAAAATCAAAACCACACCAAATCTGGGATCCACAAATTTGATACACACATTCATTTCTTTGTCTGGAACATCAATAAATAAACGGAATAGATCAAGCTGCCTCTCAGGACCAGTTCCAACTGAGCCATCATTCTTAATGTGCAATTTGCACACTATCTCCAGCATCCACAAATCTTCAACCCAGATACTCAGCTTGCTAAAGTAATAGTCTAGTTTCCCCAGATTCCTAGTAAAACACTACAACTAGAGACTTCTTCCCAGTCTGCAGGTCCTATTCTTGTTGTCAGAAATTAAAGTTTCTATATAATATGCCCTTCAAAATAAAAACCATATAGACTACAAATTAAAAAAATATATAGACTACAATTAAAGTGCCTCCAGATTCCCTAGGTGACACAAAATTGATTGCTTGCTGTTTCTTTGTCAATTTTTTCCTAAGTTCAATAAGCTGACAGTCTTTAATTAGTAGGGCTACCCTGTGTTTCTCCCTTTCCTGTTTCAAAAATAGGTTTATTTGCTTTATCCTCTTCTCTAGGGAATTTCCTATTCTCCATCACCTCTCAAAAATAATTACTTGGGGGCTGATAACTACAATTGACTATATAGCAAGGGGCCTGAGAGTATACTTCCAATTCTGCTGATATGAATATGTCAATTTTTCTTTCTCTAATGAGCCAGTCTTCTTTAATTACCTGTTTATGTATCAAAATTTCACCTTAACTAAAGCTTATTCATCTACTAACTAACTGTATTCTATTTAGAAGAAAGGTGTAGGACACATTTAAAGTTCAACCTTTTCAATATCCTGATATCACTAATAATTTTTCTTAATTATGAAAAGAATGTTTTCAAGTCTGTTTTGGGGTCAAGTATCTTAAAATTTCTTTAACTTTTTTTCCATGTAAAGACCAGTTTTTTCTTCATCCTACTTGTGATTTCTTATTTCTCCCTTTGCTGCTATTCTCATGTATTTGTTTTAGGGATCTAGTCTGCCACATATGAATCATGTAGCTATTACTTTGGAATAGCTATTATATTAAGAAATAGTACAGGGTACTAATCACACAAAGAAATAATTTTTTTCACGTCTGCATGTGGCAGACCCTAAATTCCAGGGAACTACATTAGGTACCTTGAACACTTACAGTAGTACTCACTCCTGAATACAGACCCAAGAATAGCTCCTAAGTGTGGTCAGATATTACCCAAACCCTCCAAAGCAAAGAAAAAAGAATTCAGCCCTACCCTTAATACTAATCTAGTTCAAGATGATGACATAAGGAAAAATATAAGTATTTTAATTTAATAAGTATATTATAAAATATAAGGAAAATTAAGCATTCCTTCCTCTGTTATCCACTTCTATGATAAAACTTGTTTCAGTATAATGTGGTCATTATACTGATGTCTTTCTTGAACCCTTCAAATGCAGGAATATTCACCTGAATTCACAATCTCTCCTGTAGTGCCTGAACTCAGTGTACTTTCAGTGTGCTTGATAAAGAGTGAGACAGAGGAGTCAAAACATAAAAGCATGTACTAGATGTGGTAGGTGGTTAATTCAACAGAGAAGGGATCTCGAGGTCTCATTCCTCTCTGATCCATAACGAACACTTTACATACATGTTTAAGTGTTTCTCTTTTTTTCCTTCCCTACCTTTAATTGTAGGGTTACAATTGAGTCCCTATTTTATCTATTCTAATATTAAGGCTAAAGAGTGACCCATAGGAACCCTTTTCATCTAGACAAATCAGCTTCCTGACTAATCACTGTTCAACTTGTTATTTCTTCCCCACACTGCCCAAATCTTTTAAAAGTCTAAAATCTGGGCTTCAGTTTCCTTATAGAACAACATTACACACAAAAATCATAAATTATGGGGGGGAGGAGGGAGAATTAACAAAAGGTATATGGAGAAAGGTAGATACATTTATTTTCAACTGTTCATTATCCCAGATCCTACAGTCATATAGTAAAATTAAGTTACTATCTAAATAGTTCACCAGAGAGCTACCTCATATAAAGCAAGATTCTTTGCAGGGTGGGAAAGGAACCCAACCAGCAACTCTCAGGACTTACCCCGGTTCTGCACTCATAAATTGCTCCTGGCAGGCTTGAGGGAACATACGGGATGCCAGGGTCTGTCCCAGGTTGGTCGTTTGCAAGGCAAACACCCTATTGCTGTGCTATCACTTTGGTCTCAAAACGAGATTCACTGTAATATCTCTCTGACTAAGTAGGCTAGCATTTTCTATTATATCAACATTTCGTTCGATTTCTACAGTCTGTGAATTATCTGTGATTTGACAATATAATTTAAGTTTAATATAAATCTATTAAAATGTAAAATTGAGTCCCTATTTTTTTAAATGTGTAAATTTCCACAAAATTCTGTGGAGATGATATGGTAATCTGATCAAATCACCTGCAAAGCTATTGACAATTGAAAATCTAGCAACAATAGATAGTTAACTGAAAAATAAAAGATAAAACTAATTGTGAGTGCACACTTAGAATATAAAATATAAGAGCAAATATATAGACTTCAAATTCTCTTGTAAAAATTAACCTCTTCATGATTTCATTATGAAAATCAAACATGAGGAGATTTGGGATATTGGTGATGGGAATATTGCACTGGTGAAGGGGGGTGTTCTTTACATGACTGAAACCCAACAACAATCATATTTGTAATCAAGGTGTTTAAATAAAGATATTAATAAAAAATAAAATCAAACATGAGGAGTAATATTATTTAATCTGGAAAAATAATCCAAAGGGTAATTCAATACTTCTTTATTCTCAGACTTAATAAACTATTATAATTACAATTTAAATGTTAACAACTAAATGAATATATTTCTATTACTTTTGTTTTATTTTCAAGATAAATCATCATTCAAATATTTTTACTGTAGCAATTTTATCCTGTTTTTAAATGGTTTCATTTAAAGTGGAATTTCTCTGAGACTAATTCTCCCAAAATAATAAAGTTCCAAACTGCTTTACACTTGCCATTTTCTGGTTTTCCTCAGTAAACCCTTCAAATAAATTATTAATTAATTCTAGTTTTCTATAGAACCTCTTTCCACCTCTGGCCCTTTCCCTATCATAATCTCTTTAAATACAACTAGTACAGAAATCTGAGGAAAATAAGCATGCAGAATACAGTCATAATTGATTGCCTGTCTAAAACTCATTCTTCTGAACGTAAGTCTAACTTGTCACCATGTCCTCAATATTCATCTTGGTGTTGAGTTCCCTAATTCTTAATTGTATCTCCTTTGATTCATGGCATGACCCATCTAATAAAGGAAATTGATATTGCCTTTTGAGATACTTTTGCTTTTTGTTTTTTTTTAACCCTACAGGATATTCTCTCCTATCACAAAAGGAGTCATCAGCGTCTCTCTCCTGGACTATATCTGGGTTACCTAAAGCTCTGTAGCTCTGTGGATCAGATCAAAGTCCTTGTTACCCAGAAGTTACCCAACATTCTCTGCCATGTAAAGATCCGTGAAAACTTTAACATTTCCAAGTAAGTTGTCAGGAGCCTTTATTTTCCTTGTGATAGAAAAATAGTTACAATGATGACTTTGATGAGCTAGAAGAAAACGGATACTGTACTTTCCAGTGTAGTTTCTCTAGTGGATTGGTCTCAGGGGCCAGCACCTTGGAGCAGAGATAGAGTTGGACTATAACATTAGAATAAGGAAGATTTATGGTGTTGAGAATGGTGGAAGGGTTCCCACTGAACAGGAGAACTGCTCTTTCACTCTATTCTCTGTAATAACCATGGGGTTACCATAGATCTGTTACTAAATTGATGCATTTATTTTAATTAATATTTTAATTAAAGTATCATAATTTATAGCAGTACTCATATCCATGTATAGGCTTAGAGTGCTACTGCATCACACCTACTACAGTGTTATCACAACCACTGTTCCTAGGGCCCTTATTACCTTCCCCCTATATCCATCACTCTGTATGCTTTGTTGATGGCTTCCTCCAAAGCCATCATTCCTGCTGGCTTCCTCAATTTTGTTGAATATCATTTCTCTGATTGTGACTATTTTCAACATATTTTCATAATCTACAAAATTATTTTTCACTGTCTCTTATAGAAATGGGTTCTGGTTGAGCAATAGATTTACCCTTCGTCTCAAAGGACCTTATCCTTGTCCTCCCCCTTCTATCTTTCTGGCCTGAGGACCACGTATGTTTTCTATACTCTTTATGATTCCCTAGGGAAGAAAAGAAGTAACAAGGCCTGAGCTTCTGGAAACTACTCTATGGCTTGGCATTATGGTGAATTACTCTGTTAACTTTGGGAAAGTTGCCCAATCTTGGTAATCTGACTCAGCTTTACAACTAGCCCTCAGAAATTCTATTATAATGAACTGAATTGTGCTCAACATGGGGAAAAATATAAAAATAGATAAGAAAAAAAAAGGCTCTTGATTTCGTCAGCCTTCAAAGAACACACACAAATTGGACTCCACGTTCTAGTTACACCTATGGATTTGTTTAAACAAAAGAGATGCTAAATTGGTCATTTGAAATGTGGTCTCAGGAGTGATGTGAATTCATTAATTATGTTTACAATGTTTATCAATGTCTTGATGACTTGAAGATGATGATCAGGGGAGGGAGCAATAGTACAGCCAGTAGGGCATTTGCCTTGCACATGGTGGACCCCAATCCAATTCCTATCGTTACATATGATCCCTTCTGACTCTGCCAGGAATAATTTCTGAGTGCAGAACCAGGAGTAACCACACAGCATTCTGAGTGTTACCCAAAAACAATCAATAAAAGGTAATCGTGACAATGATGATGATGATGATGATGATGATGATGGTATATCAAAGAATTCACTGGCTGTACATCCTATTTCTTTTCTCTTATCAACTATATACCAAGGCTTTAAGTCTGCCATCTGGTGGTCATTTCTACAATCAATATCAGTTATTTTTTCATCTTCTCAAGAGATTACATGACTTATTTGTGGGTTAACTCAGCAATGGTTTCTTTCATCCATTTTCTAGACTTGTGTCTTAAGATTTAAATTCTATCTTTAAATGGTTATACCATGGGTCCAAGTTTTACTTTCACAAAAGGGTCCATTAGCCTTTACTCTGTCAGCTTCATCCCCGTCATCTTTATAGACTAAACTGATTAGTGGTAGATATTTCATGGTATTTCTACTGGTAATTTATTTTCTAATTTGATTACAGATGCTATGTTAGCAATGTGGTCCTTTAGAAAACCAAAAGTGCATAGTTAAGTCAAAAAATCTCTTGTTTAGTTTAATATTAGTAATGGGGAGGGAAGGTTAGTTCCCAAACATGTTTGAAAAGATTTCAACTGTTTGTTAAACAAACAGCATGCTCAAATTGAAGTAAAATTTTAAAGTGTTTTTTTCACTTATGGGGTAAAGATTTTTCCATCATGTTTTCTAGTGTGGAAATGAAACATATATCTTAAAAACAAAATCTTTGATAATTGATGTAGAGTGTTTTCTGATTAAATTGATCTCTTTAAAGTTCATACTAGAATAGTTTGGGAAATTTTGTGTGTTTGTTTGGGATTTGGGGGCACATCCAGCAAAGCTCAGGGGTTAGTCCTGGCTCTACACTCAAGAATTACTCCTGGTGGTGCTCTGTGGACCATCTGGGATGCTAGGGATCTAGTCTGAGTCAACTGCATGCAGGGAAAGCACCCTATCCACTGTACTATTGCGCAGCCCAAGTTTTGTTTTTGAACCACACAATAGCACTTGGTTAATATAATCCACTGGGATTATATTTGTGGGGATTCCCCACAAAAGTGGAAACATAGGCTACTACCTCCTCCTTCCCATACCTCCCAGAAAGAACAACTTTCCCTTCCTCTCTAGCCTGACTTTAGAAAACATACTGAAGCTATGCTAGTAGTTGTGCTTATATACAATTTTGCCCAAATACCTGTAGGAACAGTGTTACCCTGAGGCATTTACCTTCAGCCTTTGGAGCACAAACCAGATGTGTTTTCCTCGCACCACCGTTCTTTCCCCTTCCCTTCTGCATGACATTTGGAAAAGTTCATTAGGAAGGATTATAGAGCATGGAGAATGGAGACGCCGATGACTGGTTTGAAAGGGGATGGAAGCAGTGATGTATGTACTCTCATTCCTTTTATTGGAATTGTCTGGTGTTCTTGTTTGTGATTCTCCTCAGGCGTTTGGAAGGAGAAAGAAACCAAAATAGTCCCCACGATTACAACAGGCCAGGGTTGAAATGTGCCAGGTGGTTTGTTGCCTGAGTTGGACCAGAGTCCTGTGGTTACCCAACTGCTGAATTAACCAGCAAATGCCCCTGTGGTAGGGTCTTAGAACTTAGTGGTGATCTTTAAGAAAATAAAAAAATGAAGACAGTCAGGAAACTATTACAAAATATTGCAAAAGTCTAATCTCAAAACTTGATTTGTACAAATTAGACCTGCTGTTCTGAGGCATGTGGTTTGATAGGTGAATGAAACAAAATTAGGGAAAAAAGTCATTTATAACACCAGTTAGTGGCAAAAATAAATAAATAAAATTGTTTGAATTTCATGAATTACATCGTTTTAACCACCAATAGTTGGTCATTCAAGTTCTGGACCTATACACTAAAAATGTTCTGAGCTGTGTTCTGAACTTTTGTTATATTTCTAATTTTAACTTGACTCAATGTACAGAGAAGAGTGGGAATGGATCCAAAAGCTTTCTGGCTCTGAATCTATGGAAAGTGTGGATCATACTTCTGACTGCCCCATGCAATTGTTCTTCTACGAGCTCCAGATGGCAGTGAAAGCTCTCCTTAAGCAGATCAATATACCTCTACACCAGGTACAACGCTTTTCCATTTTTTTCCTTCTGTTTATCATTAATGAGATATTGCAGCAAAAACTCAAAAGATCTTTATACATGTTTATAGAGACACATCTATGTACATATATAATGTTAATTTATTATTAAATTATGAACACACAAAATTATGAACATTATGAGCACACATGCATTTTTCATATGTAGTGCCTATAAGAGGCCTTATACTGCAATTCTCCTTCTTTTTCCATCTTCTCCATATTAGGCAAGTCTAAACTCCATGAACTTTATTACACCTGACCAGGCAACGAAACTTTATTAACTGATTAC
Organism: Crocidura indochinensis; assembly: GCA_004027635.1. Classification (NCBI taxonomy): domain Eukaryota; kingdom Metazoa; phylum Chordata; class Mammalia; order Eulipotyphla; family Soricidae; genus Crocidura; species Crocidura indochinensis. Next base: position 7,444 of record PVKC010007138.1, read on the forward strand.
CTTAAATGACACTACCAAATTTTAGTTTCAAAATAGCATAAGCCAATGGAAATAATGAATACATAGGTGTGAGGTTACAAATACAAATGATTTATCTAAGAGCAAGAAGTGTGGCAATGTCATCTACAGTAATGGCCAACTAATGCCATACCATCTTTTCACAGAGAATTTACTGTCAAACATATCATGTCATCTAAATTAAAATCTACATACGCGATTAAGGTCTTTAAGAAAAACTATTGGTGAAGTCATAGAGAGTACAAGAGTTCTGGAGACCAACCACAGTTCGAACCCTGACACCATGTGGTTCCCTGAGCACCAATGTGTATTGACTTGAAGGACCCCAGGAGCATCTCTGGTGGCCTGGGCAATTCCCAGCATTTTAGGCCCAAACATTGTCTTGACTTGCTAGATCAGGTGGCAGAGAATTACCAGAAAGAGTTCTCAGGCACCAGGGCACCACTCAGAGGAAACCCTTCCCCACCCCCAAGAAAATACCTGTGGCAGAAAATAGTAAAAGTTTATTAAACTCAATTTAATTAATGAAGCCAGTTAAAAAATTTTTTTGAAGAGGGTTCTAGGTTCATCATCTCCTCCCAGTCAATACACACATATGCATATATATTATTTGCTACATACACACAATAAACTAAGTTTATCTTATAAACAGGAAGACCATGACTGCTCTCTTTTAATAGCTAAAAGATAACCATGAATTGGCCTCTGACCTCGGGAGGCAGTGCAGTGTGGTTTAACAGTTTTCTTCCACCAGGGTATTGCTTTAACTCTGAAAATCAGCCCTGCAATTCTAAAGTCAATTCTGTAAGGCTAATCTCAAAGAGCCAAATTGAGAATAAATTGCACAGGATTCCATAAAGACACCAGGGGAATAACTAGATTATTACAAAGGTGACCATGTACTCAGGAGGGGGAGAATGTGGGCTCTGCTTGTGACAGTAGATACTATTAAAGGGTTTCTTGGGCTTAACAGGTTTGAAGCAGCTCATATTTCATTGGTGACTCGGGCTACATATACATGTTGGGAGAAGACTGCCTAACTGCCTATGAGTGCATACAACATTTTTTTTTTATCCTTGTAAAATTTTTTCAGTCCTTGGCCAGAAACTACATTTTTCCCCCTTAACCAACTTAAATTGAAACTAGTGGATTTTTAATTCAATCCATTTTTGTTGCTTCATGTAATTATATTCATCATTTTGAAAAGCCCACAGAATGCAATCATTTTCTGCTTTTATAAGAAGCATAAATGTTGTTTTCAGAGTTTATGTGGAACATTACTGCCTTAAATCTTGATTTTATATAGCATTATTAAATGGGCTGAACCCTAATATTTATGTTGTATAAAAATTCCAAGCTTGAAGTCGTGTAATTTTGTTAGATGTTTTATGCCAGTTTGGTGTTGTTTATGTAAGTGCCATGTTGTAACTCTCCTATTTTCCCTCCGCGCGTGTCCCTCTGCAGGCACGGAACTTCCGCCTCTACACACAGGAGGTGTTGGAAATGGGTCACAATGTGTCCTTTCTTCTCCTGCTCCCTGCCTCAGACGACGTCTGTACAGCCCCAGGACAGAATAATCCTTACACCCCACACTCAGGGTTTCTTAACCTCCCTCTTCAGATGTTTGAACTTGGTATAGTAGCTTGTTTCACCTAGAAATATTAACCCAGCCTCCTTATAATAAAATCACAAAGTTATATCTGTTCCCCCTTGTCCCAGTGGAGGGTCAATAAATCACATGATGGCTTTGGCAACAACCCTTCCTAGAACTGTGTACAAGTCTGAGAGAAAGCAAGGCTCCAAAACTATGTGTCTCAGCAATAATTATTGAAACCTAGCTCAGGCCCAATGGAAAGGAGGGAATATTAAACAGAAAGTTCAGTTATCAAGCTGCAATTCTTACCTCCCATTTGCCTTCCTATAACAGAAATACAAGAATTGATGCTTTCATGAAAAGCTCCTCTCTCCTCCCTCCTCTCTCTTCTACTCCTCTCTCTCCTTTTCTACCTCTCTTCTCATTACCTTCTCTCTTCTCCCCCCTCTCTCTTTTGCTGTCTCTCTGTATCTGTCTGTCTCTTTCTTTCTCTATATCTATCTCTCTCCCCAGCCCCACACCAACTGGAAAAAATTATAAAATTAAAATGTAGAACATCTATCACTTTGAAGGAAAAAAAGCCTAACTTTAGGCAATGCTGATTTATCAAATAAACTATAATATTAAATAACCCCCAAATATAACAAATAATTTGCAAAATTGAGGGGATTTCCCAGGATTGCAGTCTTGTGGTTATAATTTGAGATTTTGAATATTGGGAGATCCTGTCCTGACTTTCAGAAATGACTATCCTAGGCCCCACCTTCTCCATTTTTGCAGATACGCCGGCTGCCTACTGAGAATGTGAATAAGAAGGCTTTGTCTCTCTTCACCCCCTCCTCTGCTTCATCTCTTAACAGGCTAATAAGAGGCAAATTGCAAAAGTTTCCTTCATTTAAAATGAATAGTATGATTTGGGGAGGATAGATGACTAGTTGGAGAGAATGCAAACAGACACGTTGGATTGCTCCCCAGCCACCAGATTTAGAAACAGATAAGGCAACTGTCTGTTATCTAACTCTGAAATCTGGGCATCTTAATCTGAATTTATACCATAAGGACTTAAGTCTCTCAGTTCCCCTTGATCCAAGCAATTCAGGTATCCAAATACTGATGAAATAGCAATTGTTATTTTGTAGAGAAAGGAAAGATAGTAAGGAGAGTCTGAATCAGATTTGAAGACTGTGGCTTGAAGACCATAGATCCCCTATTACTTAGCAGTAGAGATAGCTTAACCTTTTGGGAGAATACCCAGTGGTACTCAGGGGTTCCTTCTGGCTCTGCAATCAGAAACTTCTCCTGGCAGACTCAGGGACTATGTGGGATGGTGGGGATCAAACCCAGGTCAGCTGTGTGCAAGGCAAATTGTGCAATTGTTCTGGCCCCCATTTATCCTTCTCATACCTTTTCTATATCAGATGATTAACAACATTGACCATACCACTCCCACAATGTCTGTATGCGGAAATGAACTATATAATGAGTTCCTATTTCAAATAGTATATTATTTATTCATAATAAAACTGCATTAATATTAAGAAATGTTGGGGCTGGAGAGATAGCACAGTAGTAGGGCATTTGCCTTGCAGGCAGCTGGTCCAGGACAGATGGTGGTTTGAATCCCAGCATACCATATGGTTGTCCCCCTCCCACCTCACCCTTGTGCTTACCAGGAGCAATTTCTGAGAGCAGAGCCAGGAATAACCCTTGAATACCACTGGGTGTAACCCAAAAAAAGCAAAAGAAAAAAGAAAAGAAAGAAATGTACTTCAATTCAAGTCAATAAACATAAATTAGCTACCTGGCCTTGACTTTCAAAGGTGAATAATACAAAAGCTCTGCTTCCAGTGGCTTTCAGTATGATGTTACAAGTAAGAAAAATAAGAATATGTTATTACTGAATGGACTAGCCATAAATATTAAGTGACATTGATGTCTTTTATTTTTTTTTAAAAAAGGACACTTTCCAGAAGAAGCTATTAGAAACCTGCCTTAGAAGAGAAGATAACTTATGAATGAACAGGATAAAAACATAGATAAAAATAAAAGCATCGTTGGCAGGGATTGCAAAATGGGCAAAGACATGAGAGTAGAAGAATGTAGAAAGAGTCAGAGAAAAAAAAAGACCCATTTTCTACATCAGAGAAATGTGAGGAAATAGTAGACCATGAAGCTATCCAAAGAAGTTGGGCCCACCTTTGGCAATCTTTTAAAGCTGAGGAATTAGTTTAAGTTAAGATGAACTAAAAGCAAGGTAGAAGGATAATTTTCATTTATTCTAATAGTGCAGTTTTAGACTACACTAAAATATCTTGAAGAATAAACCATAATAAAATTGGGTCACACCCAGTGGCACCCAGGGGTTATTCTTGACTCTGCTCTCAGAAATTGCTCCTGGTAAGCATAGGGGTGAGGTGGGGAGGGAGACAACCATATGGGATGCTGGGATTCAAACCACCAGCTGCTTGCAAGACAAACGCCCTACCATTGTGCTCTCTCTCCAGCCCCAACATTTCTTAATATTAGTGCAGTTTTTATTATGGATAAATGGATAAACTAAAGTATCTTGAAGAATAATCAACAACATTGGGCAATTATATGAATGATAAAAAAGTGAAATATAGTGAAGGACTATGTTCCCTTGGTTTTCAGCCTCAAAGACAACAAAGCTATTTTTACCACTTCCAGACAGGAAAAAAAAGTTTAGAGAAGAAAATTATACCTTTAGTTCTCAATATCTTGAGTCACATGGTGCTAATACAAAGTCCAAGTGGACATAGTCAACTGGCAATAGAAATATAGGAAAGAAAGTGAGGATTACACATAGAAATTTAGCCAGAGTCTTTTGGAAAGAGCTGAAGCTATGAAACTGAATGATTTCCCAAGGTAGATCATTGACAGACACAGCAGCTAAAGAAAATACTTCAGAGAAGAGCAAAAATGGGGGTCTACTTTACAAGAAATAAATATACAAAATGTGCTAAATGAATACACATTGTAATTCCATAATTACAGGCAAATTTTTGTAAGATTTTTCTCCATGCCTCAGTGGCCTTTGGTGGATGTCACTTGTAATAGGGATTGACTCCCAAGACCCTTGGACAGCTAAATCCTGATGAGCGTTCTCTCTGTACCCTGTTTGACAGAAGGCTCCTGGGATAATTATGAGACAGCCATACTGTGTCCTACACTATTGTTAGTCCCTCTTCTACAATGTCTTTCTTCTGTCTTCTGTTCATTTATTCATCAGTGAATCCTGAAGAGAAAGCTATTATCAGGTATTAAGGAATCAGCAATGAACATACTCTTCATGGAGCTTCTATTCTAGTAGAGAGACACAGTAGATTCATCAGCAGACAATTATATTGTGAATGTCAGAGATTAGTGGAGGGTATGAGGAGCGTGAAAGTTTCCAGAAGATATGACATGGTTGGACTTAATTACAATAATTAAACAATACAATAATTAAACAATGCTCCCTCATAGTCTTGTTTAGGGATCAGGAGGAAATGTTACCAATAACAAAAATGATAGTGTCTAGCACATTACTTATTGCACTTCAACACAACCGCCAACCACTTCTGAAACATTGTTGAGTTATAGTCCAAATCATGACAAACTCTGCCGTATCTCACAGCAATCGACTTTCCAAGAAGCTGATTAGCATAGATACTTCCTTCATTAGACATCAGCTCACTAAGCATTTAATAACACCAAAGGGATCTGCTAAATCCCTCTAAGAAATGCGCTATTAAATTTTCATTTCTCTTTTGTAAGCAGGGACTTGCTTGTTCTATAGATAGATCCACATGAAAGGTCAAGAGATACACTGAAAACTTCTAAGGAGTATCATAAAATTCCGTCAGAAATCAGAAAATTATAAAGGAACATAAAACGCTAATGAAACTTTAAAAAGGTGAAAATTATGGGAATGCATAAATTAGAAAGAATAAAGGAATACACTATATTTCAGCCTGATTTGTATAAGACATCTCTGTCTTGATGAAATGATTTGAGATTTGGCAAAGTGACCGTGTTCCTTCCAGTGGCCAGAGTGAATCATAAATAACTTGCTAGCCAGCTATGGAAAACTGCATCTGTGCCTATTCCAGCACTAAACAGATCTAGCAAGGGCAAAATGATGAAGGAGCTTAGCTCTCTGTCTCCAGGAATAAAGACTAGGCTGGGGCAAACACATCATGTGTTCCTTAATAGTTACTTGGAAAAATGAGAGGAATTATCATATAGGCGGGGGTTGTGATATGTCTAGTAGCAAAGTTGGGCTGAAGCAATGTGATAGAATTTTACCAGAGACCCTCTCCCTTACACTGCCTGAGGGTTGATACTGCCCCACTCTTTGGATTGGAGCAAGTTAGACCATACTAATTAATTAATAAAGCAATGCTGAGGGGCTGATAAAAGGTCGCTGTTTATATTCTTTCCAGAGGCAAAAGGCAAATCAGTATCACAAGTAATTGAAGCCATTGTTAAGTGGCCTCTGGTGAAGGTTGCTGTGACATAACCATTGACAGAAGGTCAAAGATAAGGAAAGTTGAGTTTATTGGTTTTCTTTTCTCTGTGGATGGACTAGATGGACTGTATGGACTTGAAAGGCATATATATTTAATACTTTGGACTTTATTGTATCTTCCTTTCAGCATAAATTCATTGTGCTTCCTTCCATTGTAATATCAAGTGCTGTCTGGGTCTTGATATAGAAGTATAGAATCCAATAGGAGATATGGACATCTATATCAACGATGCAAAAATCATGAAAGCCTGCTTTAAAAAGTAGGATGTTGAATTTCAGAGAAAAGGTCCCCATTTTTCCTTTAAAGAGATAATAGTTGAGTTATACCTTGAAAGAGACGTAACCCTTCAGAAAAGGAAAGGAAAGGCAGAACTAAAAGGGAAGTTCTTTTTTGAGCAAAAGAAGCAGCAGGCACAATGGTTTGGAGACCTGAAAAAAATGCAGCCCAATTAAGTGTACTCTCAGTATCTCATTAAGACGGATAAGTAAGGGTTCTAAAGAAGTAAGTAATAATAAATGTAACTTGGGGACTGGAATGTGGTAGCACAGCAGGTAGGAATTTTTCTTCCTTTTTGTTTTGTTTGCTTTACATGTAGCTGGTTCACGTTTGATCCCCAACATCTAATATGGCCCCCAAGCCTGCCAGAAGTGATTTTTGAATGTAGATCCAGGAATAAATGCCTGAGTGCCACCAGATGTGGCAAAAAAATAAATAAAAATAAAAATTCACAGAGACACTTAGGCCATACTAAAGAAATTAGTTTTTTTCTTGTAGTTACTATGAAGTTATTAAAAAAATTTTAAGAAAGTGAAAATACAGTCTGACTGCATTTTAACGGCATTGTGAAAAGTATGTTGTAGAAAAGAAAAACACGAGACCGGAACTAGTAGCAATGAGAACTTTTCCCAACACAGCTCAATGCGGGTAGACAAGGAGACGCGTGAGAATTCTGAAGTTAAAAATTAATAGAACACTGTGACTGCCTTAATGTACTTAGGGCAAGATGGTAGATTTAGAGAGTCTATATAGATTACTGAGAAGGATATAGTTGCCATCTACCAAAACAAGAAATGTGAGGGGAAGGGAGAGATGATGAGTTCTCTTTGACAAATAATGAGTTTTGAGGTGCTTGTGGGATATCCAGGCACTGAGCCTAATGGAATCCAAGCCACAGCTTATAAGAAATGGCACAGTCTCAACCCTCATTCCTAATGCCCATGATTTAGTATACCATTCCTGAATTCCAGCTATCAATGCATTCACTACCAGGAACCATTGGAAGGGCATGTTGTGCACAAGTTCTTTCTAATACTTTGGCAAAAAATTTTGGGACTAAGCTGACCCTAGAAGGAAATGTGTTTGACTCCTTTGCTCCAAACTAGCCTAAATTGTCTGTGATTCTACATCATATTATCATCATATTATTAGAAAAATTATTGTATTAGAGATCTTCAAGAAGATTATTCTACTCTCAAGACTGTTCTAGTACACTCCTAAAGACTTTATTTTTCATTGGAAGGCCAGTCAGAGTTGTAAACAAAAGTTTGTTATTGTTGTTGCTGTTTGTATCTGATATATGCTTCATGTTGGACTAGGCTCTCTTATATGTACTATTTAATCTTAGAGACAGAGAGGCATTATCATTGCTTTCTTAGATATGAGAAAACTAACTACCAGGCATGTCATATGTGGCAGAACTATGATTCAATTTCAGGTCTATTTGATACCAAAGCCTTCTCTACCCCCTATTTATTCTCTTAATCTGACTCCTACCATTTATGTGTTGATGCTGATCGCTTTTTAGTCTGCATCTATCTGAGATAGAAGAAAGCAGGAAAGGAGGCACCACAGAAAAATCAGTCTTCGTTTGTGAATTACTGACACATCGTGTGGTTCAGATAATGTGTTGTTGTAGCCTTATACCATCTTGTCTGTAAAATGCATGTGATTCACATTAGAAAAAAAATTAGAAACTTCCAGTCTATCCTTCCCTCCTCGGTGATGGCTACCAAATGTATCATTGCTAAACCACAAAAGACTATGTTAAAGTAACATTTGTTAAAGGAACATTAAAGGCTCTGCATAAAAACCACCAGAGTGGGAAAGTGAAGCGTTGTAGTTGGAAGGTCCTTATAGGTCACTGTGGTGAGTGGCATGGTGGTGTGGGCTCCGTGAGACCACCCACTGATTCAAGCTCCTACCGCAAGGAGACACAACAAGAGAAAGTTGTGGACACCCTGGCATTTTGGAATTCAGATGGGACTGATAGTGTTTCTTTGAAAGAAATTCCTCAATGCCTCTCCTTATCTTCTCAGTTATATTTTTAAAAGAAGGGAAAAAGGTGAATTTTTTTTTGGTCCAACTTGGTTTAGAAATGCAGGCTCTGATACACGTCACTCTCTTCACTCTCCAGCCAAGAGAAGACATCTGTCAAGTGCTAACAGGATATAATCCCTCCTTGAAAGAAATAAAAACACATTCAGAGAACTACAAGGGTCAAGAGTAAGTTAAAAAGTAATAGTGACTCTTTCCTGAAAAACTGCCAGAAAATAGCACAGACCTGAAGTTCCTTTCAAAAATGTGAAATAAAGAAAGAAGGAGGGAGGTAGAGATAAGGGTCTTTCCTCCTGGCAAACATTTGTTGATTCATGCAGTCAATAAATATTGAGAAGTTATAATAGTCCAGGTTTTGAGGACATAGCTACTAGATAGTATGGTTTTATGTCTTCAAATGAATCACAATATGATACTTATACAGTCAAGTAAGCATAATTCTAATAAGAACAAGTAAGAATAGTAAGTATCCTGATATATTTGGAAATAAACCTTAAGAGCTCAAAAGATAAATAAATTAGTTCTATACAGTGGGTTGTAATTGTCCATGAAGATTTTACTAGAGTCAAGAATATGCAGTATAGGGGTCTTTAAGGAAAGAGACCATTTATGTGTTGATGCTGATCGCTTTTTAGTCTGCATCTATCTGAGATAGAAGAAAGCAGGAAAAGAGGCACCACAGAAAAATCAGTCTTCGTTTGTGAATTACTGACACATCGTGTGGTTCAGATAATGTGTTGTTGTAGCATGAAGAATAGATCATCTAGAGGGTGCTCAGTCATTTCTCTTGTACGCAGATGTTATATGGAGTCAACTCTTCTTTCTGTAAAGCAGGGAAGTGCTGAGTCAAGGAAATATGGAAATGCCAGAGGGAATTTTTCATACCAGAACTCAGCCTGTATTAATAGAGAAATATCACCTAGAACTAGTACACTCTGGAATATGGATGAGTCACTGAAATCCTCACCCCCTTCTTCTCTTTATATATTTCATATAAGGAGATACAAACAGATCATGTTACCCTTTCTACTCATATGAGACTCATCCTAAGAAATCAACCAAAGAAGCAGGCAGTGGGAACAGCAGGATCTACAGAAATCTCTCAATGCACAGAGAAGCAAAGCTTCCTCAGTGAACTGTAGAAAGGATCAGGTGCCCCATGTGAGGTAGTGTGGTTTTAGCTCCACTAAATGGCTAGCTCGGGGTCTCGGAAACCAACAACAAAGGGACTGAGGGTTGTAATTAGATGTTCTTCCTAGAATTCTTTACCAAAGAAGCCAGAATAAAAAGGGGTCAACATATTTGTTGATGTATAACAGCCCAATTTCCAGAGCATGAAATACACTGGTCCGGGTCAGAAGGACACAGAGTAAGTAAAGTTCTGGGAGAGTGAGTCTCCAAATTCAACAATGCTCGGGAAGAAAATAGCACTTCACCAGTTATAATGAGGATGCTTTCCTCCTTCTGGAGTCATGAACGTCAGTCAGAGTGGTATGGAAAATCTGACCAGTTCAGGCTGCCTACGTAGGTTCAGCTTCACAATCCTCTTTTCTTCCCTCTTTCCTTCACAAATAAGAGGAAGGCTAGACTGTTTCCTAGGGCCCCAACCCCATGATCTTTTGAGAGAAGAAGGACAAGTCAGGTGAAGACAAAAATATCTGTTGAGCCATCTATTCTCTAATATATCTTTCCAAAGGAATGATGGAGAGGAGAGGAAAGTGGAGAGATCAAAGTCCGTCATAGTAAGTCCATGGAAATGTTTTCCAGTCTCGTATCTAATAGGGTTTCTGGCCTTTAAAGGGAACAAACAAGATAGACGTGGAAATCAACTAGGTTTCCAATTGCTATTTGGCATCTCCTTTTTTTCCTTCAAGGTGATAGCAAACTTATTTCCAAATCATACATACATATATATATATATATGTATATATATATATATATATATATTGCACAACTTTGGAGCTGAACATGAATTGCAGCTTGAGCCAGCCCCCTTCCCCATACCTTAACAGGACTTGGTAAACCTTAAAAGGGAATATTGTCTGACTAAAACCAGACAACTGGCCCCTTAAGAGTACATTTATAATTTATTTATGGCCTAATATTTTCCACTGATAGGATTAATAAATCATGTTTTCATTCGACTTGTTTTCTCTGAGGTATGAATTTCTCTATTTTGATACCAGATCTTAACATGTTTTATTTTGCTTGTCCATTCTCCAGTTCATTTTTGCAGCTACAGGGAGAAATTTATTAGTCTGTATTGCCGCCTTTCTGCTGTTATGGAACTGGATTCTCTGAATACTCAACAGTCCCTGAGGGAAGCAATCTCAGACAGCGAGGTTGCAGCTGCCAAACAAAGACACCAGCAAGTTTTAGATTTCATCCAGGTACAGTTTGTTTCTCGTGAGACCAAACTAAGTGAACAATAAAAATATACTTAGAATACACACCTTACCGTGCCCAGTTTAAGGAAGCAGGAAACCGAGAGCGGAGTCGATAAGATGGAAATATAGATGGAGAATCTCAAGCACATTGGTGAAGGAGGCAACAAGATGCACCAAAACTATAGCTGTCAAATAACAAATAATGGATCGGAAGTAGGAGGGAAGAAACAGGTGTTATTCAAAGTGGACAGAGGGATGGTGAGGGGGAAGGTCATGGTCATTTCAGTGACAGGATGTGCAGTGACTTTGTGCCTCAATACCATAAACTGGAACACTACTATAGCCCTGTTACTTAAACTATAGTTTAAATAAATAAATAAATAAGTACAGAGTAAAGGGAAAGGAGCAAAGTCAAAAAACTAAGCAGTCAGTGGAATAATGCTCAGTACACAAGTAAAATACTGATTTTTAGCAAAAAAAAAAAAAGTGGAACTCTGTAATATGTATTTTCAAACAAAGGCTACAGAAAAAGCTATAGATCGCTGACAGTCGCTAGGAGCTATTATCAATCACTGTGCTTGGCCTTCCACATTGAATAAAAAAACGTACTGCCAAAATTAATGACCAAATATTGGTGATAGGATTAACTGCCTCCCAAAATAGTACTACTACCTGGTAGCCTATTGATAATTCCAACAAAGTACAGGAGACTGGAGCGAGCACAGCAGTAAGGTGATTGCCTTGCATGTAGCCGATCCAGGACAGATGGTGGTTCAAATCTCAGCATTTCATATGATCCCCGTGCCTGCCAAGAGTGATTTCTGAGTGCAGAGATAAGAGTAACCCCTGAATACTGCCAGGTGTGACCCAAAAAGCAAACAAACAAGCAAGCAAACAAACAGAAAAAGTAAAGCTGTAATTCAGTATTTTGAGAAACAGAAAGAAATAATTCACTGTTAGGTTACTGATCCTATATTAATCAATAATTGTACTCCACCCTATGGTGTGACTTGGTGATTGTATATTGGATTATTCCTTACTTGGCATTCTGCTCCCACCCTATTGGATTATTCCTTACTTGACATTTTGCTCCCACCCTATTGGATTATTCCTTACTTGGCATTCTGCTCCCACCCTATTGGATTATTCCTTACTTGGCATTCTGCTCCCACCCTATTGAATTATTCCTTACTTGGCATTCTGCTCCCACCCTAGGGTGATATCTGATAAAAGCAAGGGTCTGAGGAAGACTGGAGTTCATTCTTCGGTCTTCTTCCACTGAGCTGTACTCCATCTTAGGAGCAGAAAGCTTTCGTGGTTTGAATTCCTTGCTTGAGCACTGGATTTCCTGAACTCATTCTTATACCTTTTCACTGTGTGAATTATTTCCTGCGGATCTCTACAACTGGAACTGTTCCCCCTGACCTAATCAGACAAGGGAATGAGAAGTGCTTTTCCTGTCTGGGAGCTCGGTGGGAATCAAACCTTAACCAATTTCCTAGAGAACGTGACACTTCAATTCACTAGTTTATATGTTATTCCAAATCCCATTGTATCTAAGATTACTCATCTTTCTGGCAGAGCTGGTACTTTAATGTGTAACTGGTTATAAAATGCTGTTCCCTGAGTGTCTAGAAAAGTATTACATTGATATCTCAGTGTTATAGAAGAGGAACTAGTTAGTAGTTAAGAGAATTAAAGAGGCAGAGACATAGTACAGTGGGTCTGACACTTGCCTTGCATAGAGTTGACATGGGTTTAATTCCCAGCATCCCATATGGTTCCCTGAGCATCCTCTAGGACTCATTCCTACAAAGTCAGGAGTAACCCATGAAGTATTGTAGGATGTGACCCAAACACCAAAGAGAGAAGAGTGAGAGAAAAAGAGAGAAGAGAAATAGAGAGAGGCAAACACAGATACTGATACAGACATAGAGAGAGAGACACAGAGACAGAGACAGAATCTGGATCTATTTATTCCCCAACTGCTTCAAACCCCACTGAACAAGTCTTCTATTTCTGCCTATCAGTTACCCAGTTCACAAAATAAATATAACAGATAGCTTCCTGAAAAGTATCACCATGATATTATACTTAGTCCCATTTGATAAACTCTTGATGAACACCCAAGTTTCAGATTCTTTATGGGAGATAAAAATCTGAATCATACTTATTTCCAGACAAAGAAGTTTAAAATACATTAGGGTAGATAAGTATATGTAAAGACTATTTTACAATTGTGTAGATGCTCAAAGAGAAGTTTTTTAAAGTTCTGTGTCAACCAAAAGAAGTAAAAATATACTTAAATTTCTAAGTATAAAAATAAAATCTCAAAAATGTATCTGAGTAGGGGCCAGAGCGGTAGTGCAAGCAGTAGTATGTTCAATGCCGGGGTTCGATCCCCTGGCATCCCATATGGTCTCCCAAGCTAGGAGCAATTTCTGAATGCATAGCCAGGAGTAACCCCTAAGCGTCACCGGGTGTGGCCCAAAAACAAAACAAAAAATATAAAATAAAGAAAGCAGCAAAAATAGTTTATCAGGATCTGGACAGAAAAGATATTTGCCTTGCATGCAGCCAATCTGGGTTTGATGCCTGGCACTCCTGCTGGGCCCTAGGAGTGATTTCTGAGTGATTTCTGAGCACAGAGCCCTAAGCACTGATAGATGTGGCTCAAAACAAAAACAAAAATTAAATGTTGATCATGACATTTATTTTTAAAAACCTTGGTCAGAAATTTGCACTTCATTCTTTAGGCTATTGGGACTGAGTCAAACTCAGTCCTAAATAAATAAGTTGTAGGTACTCATTTAGGATAGTCTTACAGTGTTAGTGATCATTTTCCCAGTCACTGGGAAGAATACACTGTTCATAGGAAGTGTTTATTCTTATTAGTTGTGCTCACAAAATCATTTTCATTTTATCATTCCTGGACTTAAAGTAAGACTAAAGGCAGGGAAATAGCAAAGAAAGCTATACATGCAAATATCCAGGCAAGTAGAGAATATTTGAGAAAAGGAAATAATATGAATCTTGGGCAAATAAATCTAAAACCAGTCCTCTTCTCTACAAAATAAAGTTGAGAATAGCATGACCTCATAGGATTACCGAGAGAATTCAATGAGATAGCATTCTCTAAAACACTCAAGAAAGTACCTGTACATCATAGATATGAGATAAATTATATAATATTTTATTCACTCATGAATATAATGGAGAATTTTTTTGAAACATAAATAAACAATAGTTTGGAAATTGTGAAAACTCACAAAGAAGATGTAAGATATTTGCAAACTGACCCAAAGACAAATCTCTAGGATTATTTTCTCTCATCCTATAAATGAAATCACTTAGTTGACCTCTCAGATCAAAAATCTGAACCTTTCAAAATGTGACAATGTAGTGTTTAAATTTTTCTTGAGCCAGAAAGATAGTAAGGTCGGCAAAATTCTTGCCTTGCAGTTAGCTGACCAGAATTCAATCCCCAGCAGCACATATAATCCAGCATTTGGGTAATCTCTGTTCAAAAAAGCTAGGAGTAAACTCTGAAAACAGCTGGGTGGGGCCAAAAATAGCAAAGGAAAAATTCCAAACGTTTACACCATTTATCTTACTTTTAGAAAAATAAAATAGCAGTAGGAGGAAAGGGGGAGAAGAATGAAACAAATGAACAATATGAAAGATAGGCTTCTCTTTTGAATCCAATAAAAGGGACATGGCACAAGTAAGAAAAAAATAATCAGAAGTCAATTAGTATATACTTTTAGTTGTGACTCATCTACTGACTAACTTTAAAATACTGGACACTTTTGTTGCTATTGAAGACCCAAACAATATTGGGCAGTTCTTAAGAGCTTCTCCCATCTCAGTGCTTAGGGGTCACTCCTAGCAGTGCTTAGGGGACCATACTGTACCAGGCATTAAATTCAGGGCTCCTGCATGCAAATAATGTGCTCCATCCCATTGAGCTTTTTCTCTGGCCCAGTACTGGGCAAATAAAATGAATATTTAATCTCTATGTCCTCCTCTTAAGTAAAATGGAGGCTGGATTCGATTACTTGAAGGCCTTGACTGGCACTAATGTATCATGACTTCTTTATAAGCCACAGATGCAAAATTTATTTTTGTTTTTGTTTTTGGGCCATGCCTGGTGACGCTCAGGGGTTACTCCTGGCTATGCACTCAGAAATTGCTCCTGGCTTGGGGACCATATGGGACGTCGGGGGATCGAACCGCAGTCCATCCTAGGCTAGCGTACACAAGGCAGATGCCTTGTCGCTTGCGCCAACTCTCCGGCCCTTACATAAATTATTTTAGAGAACTCTTCTCTAACTGTGACTCAAGTTTTGAGTCTGCCTTATTTCTCTGATATTCCAGTGAATCCCATGTGTTCACAGAACAAGAAGACAAAATTCTTTTTTTTTCTCTCTCTCTCTCTCTCTTTTATTTTCAGAGTGGGGCACACTACTGCATTTGTTTTGTTCAGGCCTTACTCTATGCCCAGGGAATACTTTTGGTGGGGCTCAGGAAATCATATAGGGTCCCAGGGATCAAACCTGAATTGGCCAAGTGCAAGGCAAGCACCCTGACCACTGTACTATCTCACTAGCCCCAAGGCTAACTTTTTGAGCTATCACTATATCAAACCCTCTTGAGAGGGCTTTTAACTTCTCTCCTTTATACACACCTTAGAGTCCCACTGCTTTATTTCTCTTTCCCTTTCACTCTACTAGTAAGTGGTATGAATAAGGCAAACCAGGCAAAGAATTCTTCAAAGTTTTAACTATTCTGACCTCCCAAAGCAAGTAACTTGAGACTCCCCTCAACATATTCTCTCAGCCAGCCAGTCGGCCAGGTACATGAAGACTTGGAAAAAAGCCAATTTCCAAAGGATTAAAAAAGTAACTTCTTTGCCAGGCCACCTCTGTGCACCCATTGCCTTCAGTGGCCTGCCTTGCCGCAGCCAACATGGATCACCTCACAGGCTGTAGACACAGTGATATCATCTCTTCTCTGATCTATGCTGGGCTTATCGCTCAGATAAGTTTTCGTTCTGGGAACAGAATGAAAACCAACTGCAGCCACTCACCTATAGGTGTTCACATCTCAGCCCACCATACAACCATGACCTGCAGAGGTTATACCTGCCACCAGCTGTGAGAGCATTTGTAAGATCCCTGATCTAAGACAGTGTTGAAGTCATTACACAAACCAAACATTGTAAAGAGCAAGGGAGTCTATGTAAATATAGTAGGGGATGGAGGAAATTCAAGGAGTACAGCCAACAGGGGCAGAGCTGGACCGGGAGAGGTAGAGAAAAATCATAGATAAGGTAGACATGCTACAGAGACAGCACATGCAGCAAAAATGTCAAAACGAAGAGACTTAGAGCTGGGCATATTTGAAGCTGCTACAGTCTAAAGGGCAATTAGACTATAATTTATATACTGTAATGCTTCAAATGCTCCTAAGCTGTAATAGAAACACAGCTCATTAAATATAACCAATCTATCATCCCCTCAAGCACCTTGTAACTGTGCTGTGAGAAAGCCAATCACCTTTACATTTTAATAAAAATATTATCTTGCCTGAGTATAGAGAAAAGGGTGTGATTTATGGAATGGAAACCAAACTTTTTCAAGGGCAGAGTGAGAAATGGATGCAGAACTTTTAACCAACAGACCTAGGGAATTCATGGTCTTTCACTTTAAAAACGTGTCAGCAAGTCTTTAGAAGCAGTATTTGGGCCTTAAAATCAGAGGGATTATGTTGTCAGTTATTTTTAGATCAACAGTATAAGGTAAAAATGGGTGAAAATTGTACCATTTTTTGGAGCTACTTAGTCCACAGGCATCTCTGTACTGATGTTTTTAATTTTTCTGCACCTTACAACTCTTTACTTCACTTAAAAATTAAGAAGCAAATAGTATTTCTGCATATAATTTCCAAATTTCTACATTAAATGTCTTCTCAGAGAAAAATTGAAATAATTGCATCCAAAGAGAACAAATGAATTCTCATTAATAATGGTGCATTTTCTAAGGCTGCTCTACCACCCCTCCAAAAAATAGAAATGTATTCTCACCTCGTTCTTGGAAAACAGAAACCTGAGCTCAAGATGTTGTAGAGTGGCTCTCCCTCTGGAGCCTCCAGGGCAGATGGTTTTTTGTTCCTACCTCCTGGGAGCTGCCCACATTCTCTGACTTGTAGCCACATCCCTTCATTCTCTGCCTCCCTAATCACACTGTCTCCTCTTCTGTCTGCCAAACCTCCCTGTAACCCCACTTGAATAATATCATTATGAGGAAATATTTCTTTGAAAACAGAACCTGTCCCAATAATTTGGAATAAAATTCTCTCAAAATTTTAATTGCATAGTGTGTCGTATAAGGTAATATTTACTCCTGAAATTTCTTTAACATACCTCTGAGACAAGAGAATGCTGCAAGGAGTATGACCTATACAGCCAAATAGGAGCACAACAACCCATTGGGAACATTTGTCCAAGACTTTTCCAAATTTTTACTCTCAACTTCAGACTTCTCCCTCCACAATGACTCAGATCTTTTCATGGGCCTGTCCACTGCTGAACCTCCTCCCTAGTTCATTGTGCTAGTGAAGTCTGAAGCTAAAAATAACTCTTTCTTTACCACCCATGAACACTCTGCCAAGTCCTGTCACTTAGAACATACTGGAAAGCAAATTGACTATTGACCACAAAATACCATTCACTAGTTCATGACGTGGCAGACTATCACAGTTTAAGATACGATCATTTGTTACTCTGGATCACTGGACTTCAGAACATTCTTTTAAAAGTATGTATTAAGTATAGATTAGAGTCCTCTGAGAAATTTAAAAAATATAGCACAAGGTAGTAATTTCTATCATTAGAGACCTTAACCTTAACCTTTGAATTGCTTTTGGTAACTTAATGTCTTTACCACCTTATTCCAAAGCAAATTGATGAAGTTTGGCGTGAAACAAGATGGATCATGGATGCTCTGCAGTACGCAAGATACAAACAACCAGTTTCTGGCTTACCCATCTCTAAGCTCATAGACCCTTCAGATGAACAAAACCTAAAGAAGATCAGCTCCACATCATCACATATAGATTGTCTTCCATCCCCGTCCCCATCCCCAGAGATGCATAGAAGAAAAGCAGTGAGTGGTAAGCAATAAGATCTAAAGTTCTTTTATTTCAGTCAAAAATTCTCAGTCCTGTTTCCACTGATAAGATTCTTTGTGCTGAAGCATTAGTCCCAGCCAGTGGTAGGAAACACTGTTCAATAGGAGTCATTTCTTAAAGGGGTAGGGTCTTGATTAAAATTATAGCAGGTTGGGGCCGGCGAGGTGGCGCTAGAGTAAGGTGTCTGCCTTGCAAGCGCTAGCCAAGGAATGACCAGGATTCGATCCCCCGGCATCCCATATGGTCTCCCCAAGACAGGGGCAATTGCTGAGCGCTTAGCCAGGAGTAACCCCTGAGCACCAAATGGGTGTGGCCTGAAAAAATAATTACAGCAGGTAAAGTGATCGTCTTGCATATAGCTGACCAGGGTTTGATCCCTGACACTGCATAGGGTCCCCTGAGCACCACTAGCAGCAATCCCAACACAGAGCCAGAAGTAAGTAAGCCTTGAGGACTGTCAGGAATGGCCTCAAAACCAAACAAAAATCAGAAATGGGAAGAGTTAAGATACTACTGTAACCTAAAAAACTTGAGATCAAGTTGATTCTCTTCAGAGGTGCATTTTGTTCAGTTCTACTTGAAGACCCCAAATAAAAATGACACAGGGCAAGGATAAAGCTTAAAGAAGACTGCTCTAGTTCCAGATAAAGGCCAGGTCAGCTGAGGTAACTTGATCAAAATTAGGTAAGGAAAGAGAATAGACCAGCCTCTTATATACAATATATACATGGCCTGACATGAATTTGGCAAAAAAAAATCTCAGCCTGATAGGGACAATTTCTGAAATACCATGACACCAAGTTCCTGAATGTAAAGTGAAAATAGAAAATCCTTGACTAAATTATAATCCTGAGTCCAACAAATTGTTTAGCCTAATCAGAGACATAGGTGCAGAAGATAATTTAACAGACAAGTTGGAGATACCCAGCATTTTACATGACAAAATTTTATTGGTAAACTTAGGGGTTTACATGACAAATGCTAACCAAAAAATCATGGCTGGTTTAATACCAATCTCTACAAAAAAACACTTTTATGCTTATAGAGAGAAAGCATGCTTGTCAAAGGCAACAGGATGGTCTTGCCTAAAACAGTGAGATTAGTGCCATTTTTCTAGTCAAATTAAATAATGGCATTAGGAGCATCTTTTTACAATTCTATAGTTTATAATAAGCAGGGCATTTTTCAAAGTTCTATAACTTAACAAACAGTTCTGAAATGTGGGCTTGTCCTATAGGGGGCAGCATGATGTTGAGAAAGAGCTTGTCTTTGGAAGTTAAGAGATGTGGATTCAAATCCCAACTTTATTATACTAATTATATGAACTTGAACATACTACTACATCTGGATTTTCAGTTTTAACATATGTTAAATGAGGCTAACAACAGCTATACATTGGAGAGCTATTTTGAGTAAAATGATCCATATCACAATGTATGACAATTAATAAATAACAACCTATTTTTTGTTTGTACTATAGAAACCTTCATTGGGGATATAAGTTTATATGCACTACTGTTAAGTAGAAGAACTTGAAATGCAGCTCATTTACATTACCAAAGGACTCTAAGTTTTGCCAAACATTTATTTTCAGTAAGAAAAATAAAGTTAATGAACTGTATTTTTAGAGATTCCCACTGGACTAGAAATATAAATGAAAGTCATACATACCAGAAGCTAGTCTAAAAAGGCAGACAAATACATTAACCAAAAAAAATTGTACTCTATGTTTATAGCATGTAGCTTACTGTAGGTAATAACTATATACTCATAAAATCAAAAAGAGCTTCATAGAGGAGATGGCAAAGTTCAGCACTAGAAGGTAAGCAAACATTAATAAAGGAGAAGACCATTATAACAGAGAAAACAGAATGTGTGTATGTATTTTTCAGGGAACTATATAAGCAGTCCATTTGAAACTCCCTTTTTATTTTTCATGTATAATAAATTTATTACTACATTCAGACACTCTAAGGTAACAGATATAATAATGATTTTATCTTTGCTCCCATAGAGCTTATATTGTAGACTGATCATGAAAGTATAAACAGGCTAGTTCCAGGGTGAAATTTTCAATTGGCTGTTTAATTCAAAGTGACAATCGAGATGGATGGGAAGCTTTTGAACTTAATGGGATGTTCAGCAGTGAACTGTTTGTGAATGTTACCTTTGAAGCAGCCACCAAATAAAGGAATACAAAAGATCTCACTACAGTAATCTTGAGAAGAAATATTTAGGACAACAAAATAATAAGAGGTCCTGAAGTGATTGAAGGATGCTGTCAGTCGATCCTGGAGCAAAATAAAGGAAGGAGAGAACAGTGAGAGAGGCACAGAGAAAGCTAAGGGTTAGATGAGACAGGATTCTTTACACCAGGGCAAGAAAATTAGGATTTTATTCTACTTTGATGAAAAGCCAGTAGATGCATTTAAGTAAGAATAAATAAAATATGAGTTATTATTTCAAATAAATTCTGGCTGCTATGAAGAGGCTATTGAGTAACAATATTAGAGAAATTACAAAATATTACTAAGCCATGTTTTCTGGCTAATAAGCTTCAAGATTCTGTGATAGCAATTTCAATACCAAAAAAAAAAAAAGAAAAAGAAAAATGATTAGATGGAGGAAGAACACATCTTGACTGAGTAGACATGCTGCATTTTAATTAATTTTTGAAAATTTCATACAACACAAAGATTTCTTTGGTTTTGGGGGAATTGGTAGTTTTAATAAGAATATTTAATTTTGGGGCTGGAATGATAGCATGGAGGTAAGACATTGCCTTGCATCCAGAAGGATGGTGGTTCGAATCCCGGCATCCCATATAGTCCCCCAAGCCTGCCAGGAGCGATTTCTGAACATAGAGCCAGAAGTAACCCCTGAGCGCTGCTGGGTGTGACCCAAAAACCAAAAAAAAAGAATATAAGAATATTTAATTTCTTCTCATGTGCTCCCTGGACCTAAATGTTGGTGGTGCACACCTGTGTGTGCTGCTGAACATGGTGCCTAAACACATGTCTCCTGCATGTCCATTCTTTAGATTGGTACTTTCATGCTTTCACACTTTCACACTGAGATGTGCACTAGAGCTCTCTTCATCTTTGGAAAAACCAGAATTCTCCCCTTAGCAGCTTTCTTATTTTCTCCCTTCTCTTTCTTAGTACCTTCCAATAAAGCCTGTTTTTACTTCAAATGAAAAAAGAATATTTAATTTCTGTCTTGAAATATTAGTGATGTAATTTAACTTTCAGTTTTTTAAGCATTTTAGGGAACTTAGGGCCTCACCCAGCAGTGCTCATAGCTTACATCTGATCAAAGATTATCCCTGACGGGGTTCAGATACCATATGGAGTGCCTGGAATAAAACCCAAGTTGGCTGTGTACAGGCAAGTGCTTTACCCCTACATTATGTATGAGGCCCCCTTTTGTTTTGCTTTACTTTCTTTAAAGAAAGTCATTACAGTTTTGACATAGTTGAACATACTACATTTGTTTCCAGATAAGTGAAAGCAATGTTATTCTTTTACAAAGAAAAAGGACTAAAAGAAACTTTATAAAAAGAAAAAGGAAAAAGTACAGTACCAAGCACATTTGTGGAAATTATTCTATACCCAGTGAAGACATTAATGCAATGGCATAAGTTGTTGTTAGATGACCATTCTGTTTAGTTGATCCTATAGAGATAACAGCATCAAGCAAATAAAGTTGTCCAGAAAGTCAAAGCACTTTTACTGATACTGCAACTTTTAGGGACATGTATTCAGCTGCCAGACCTCCTAGAAGAAGGTTGATATAGGGAGAAGGTGCTCACACTGGCTCCAAAAAGCCCTGGTGATATCAGCCCAAAGATCTGCATACTTGCATTTTGGCAGATTGGTGCCTCCAAAGAGAATCTTAGAGAAATGATGAGACAGGACCATCGAAAAAATGGTTCTGGGTAATATAGGCAGCAGGCATGGCTTCAGCAGAGCGGGGTTGACCTAACTTCTCCTCCTAAGATGGCCAGCTTTCTGCTGCAAAAGCTTGGTTTACATCTCATTTGAGAAAAGAGTAAGTCTATGGAGCTGACCCAGTTTGCACATGGCAACTGTGTTCGGGGGCTTTGTTAAGCTGCAGGCTTCCCTGAAAAAGGAAGATTTGTGGGGAGGGTAATATACTCACTCCAAAAATTTCTGGTGATGTCAGTCTAAAGACCCTAGGGTTCCTTTTATTTATTTATTTATTTATTTATTTATTTATTTATTTAGGTTTTGGGGACACACCCAGTGGTGCTCAGAGGTTACTCTGGCTATGCATTTAGAAATCAATTGGGGGACCATACGGGACACCAGGGATGGAACCGAGGTCCGTCCTGAGTCAGCAACGTGCAAGGCAAATGCCCTACCACTGCGCTTCTACTCTGGCCCCATAGGGACCCTTTTAAATATTTTTTGTTGAGGTACTTCAATGTACAGTACTGTTAACTGTACCTTTTATTCATACATTATTT
>PVKC010007139.1:0-29960 GCA_004027635.1 Crocidura indochinensis
ACAAGAAAGAGAAAGGTGAAGAGGAAGGAGGAGGAAGAAATAGAAGGAAGAGAAGGAGGAAGAGGAGGAAGAAGTAGAAGGAAGAGGAGGAAGAGGAGGAAGAAGAAGTAGAAGGAAGAGAAGGAGGAGGAAGTAGAAAGAGAAGGAGGAAGATGAAGAAGGTGGAGAAGGAAGAAAAGAAAATAAAAGAAGAAGAAGAGGAGGAGAAGAAGAAGAAGAAGAAAATGATGAAGAAGATGAAGAAGAAGGAGGAGAAGAAGGAGGAGGAGGGAGAGGAAGAGGAGGACGAGGACAAGGAGGAGGAATATTATTCTGGGGCCATGAAATGGATCAAAAGACTGGGGCAGTGCTGCACATTATTCAGGCAGCCAGCGTTCGAACTGTGTTGTCACTGTCAGGAGTTCTTAAAGAGTAACCCCTGAATATGGCCAGTGTGGAAAACTACAATAAACTAAAAGTATATGTTTTTAAACTAAGCTAATGATAACATCCATAAAGTGTGAATTTACCTTTAACCAAGAGTTTTTCCGCATTTTTAAGCAGCCCATCCACATGTCTGTCAGCAGCATCTGCGTGCAAGTATGTGAAACAAAGGGCCTCAATCCTCCTGACACTGCCAGTTTCAAGCAGGTAGAATTGCTCCAGTTCTTGAGTTCATAGGTCAGTAACTTCATGGCCATTCTTTCATTCTGCTTGAAGGCCTTCTCCAACACATCTAGAGCAAGCTGGCCAAATTGCCTGGAATGAACAATAGTGAACAACTAACACTAGCAGGTAAGAGTCCCAGAAATATTGACAAATAACTTATTTTTATTAAAATCAAAGTGCTCATTTACTGCTAACTCAAAGCACAATTAACTTAATTCAACCCTTTTTTTCAATTTACCATGACCATCAGTGTTGAAGAAAATAATCTAAGGAAAATCATTTTAATCTAACACAAATTAATGAATTAAAGATTTCAAAAAGGCCAATACAAAATTGTAAAGAGCAATTTTTAAAAAATTTCGGTTGGAACAGAACAATAGTAGAATGGATAGGTACTGGTCTTCTATAATATATATATATATATATATATATATATATATATAAAATAAATTTATGTTGACAGAAACTATTCTTTTTAGATAATTATTTTATTTAAGCACTATGGCTACAATATTGTTAATGATTGAGTTTCTTTCAGGCAATATATACTACCCTTCACCAGTGCATATTTCCCACCACCAATGTCCTCATTTTCTCTCCCACCATCACCCATCTTTCCCCTGTGTCTGCTTTTAGACAGCATTTTACTCTCCCCATTTTTCTTTCACAGTTGTTTGCACTTTGGCTACTGAAGGGGTATTATGCATATCACTTTATTCCCTTTCAGTGCCTAGTTCTTTTTCAGAGTGATCAGTGCCATCTATAATTTTCACAGTGGGTTGATTGTTCTCTACTCTAACTGTATTCACCACTCTTTGTGTCAAGTTTCCTACTATTATAGCAAGCTTCCTGTCATGAACTGTTCCTTCCTTTTGATCCTCCTCTCTATTGTCTCCAGGTATTATTACCTCTTTATCTCTTTCTTATATCCCACAAAAGAGTGAGATTATTTTATGCCTATTCCTTTTCCTCTGACTCATTTCACTCAGGATAATACTCTGCAAATCCATCTGCGTATAAGTAAATTTCATGACTTCATTTTTCCTAACAACGTCCTAGTATTCCATTATGTATATGTGCCACAGTTTCTTTAGCCACTAATCTGTTATGGGGCACCTGAGTTGTTTTCAGATTCTGGTTATTGTAAATAGTGCTGAGATTAACAAAGAAGTTCAGAGGGCACTTTTGTATTGTTTTTGTGTTTCTGAGGTATATCCCTAGAAATGGTATTAATGAATCATATAGGACCTCAATTTCTAGTTTTGGGGAAAATATCAATATTATTTTCCATAAAGGATACAACCCTACCAGTAGTGAAAGAGAGTTCCTTTCCCTGTATTTGTGCACTGGTTGTTCTTATTCTTTGTGTTGTGTGCCATTCTTTATAGTGAGATGATTGATATCTTGGTATCTCATCGTTGTTTTGATTTGCATCACCCTGATGATTAGTGATATGGAATATTTTTTCATGTGCATTTTGGCCATGTGTATTTCTTTTCTTCCTTTTTTTCCTAATGTCTTTGGGCCACATCCTGTGATGCTCAGGGGTTACTCCTGGCTATGCACCCAGAAATCGCTCCTAACCTGGACCATATGGGATGCCAGGGGATCTAACCGTGGTTCATCCTGGATCAGTCGCATGCAAGTCAAATGCCCTACTGCTACGCCATTGTTCCAGCCACATCTGTATTTTTTATTTGATAAAATGTCTGTTCATTTCTTCTCCTCAGTTTTTGAATTTGTTAGGTTTTTTTCCCTTGATAAATTCAATCAGTGCCTTGTATATCTTTATTAGTTCTTTGTCATATGGGTATGTGAATAGTTTCTCCTACTCCGTGGGTAGCCTTTGTATCCTGGTTATTGGTTTCTTAGAATGCCTTCATTTCTCAGTTTAATGTAGGCCTATTTGTTTATTTTTGCTTACATTTGCTTGAATAGTGGTGTTTTCTCCTTGAAGATGCCTTTAGCTTCAATATCATGGAGCATTCTGCCTACATTTTTCTCCATTACTTTCAACTCTGAAGTCATAGTCTTTAATCCATTTTGATTTAACTTTTGTTAATATTGTTAAAGAGATCTGAGTTAATCTTTTTTGCTGTGGCTAACCAGTTTTTCCAAAACGTCTTGTTGAAGAAACTTTCCTTACTCCATTTTGGATTTCTTACTCCTTTATCAAAGATTAATTTTTTGTAAATCTTTGGATCCATATCTGAATATTCAAATCTATTCCATTGGTCTGAATATCTGTATTTATTTCAATACCATGCTGTTTTAATGACTAGTGCTTTATAGTACAGTTTAAAGTTGTGAAAACAGGAGCCTGAGTGATGACACAGTGGTAGGGCATTTGCCTTGCACACTGCTGACCCAGATGGTTTCCTAAGCCAGGAGTGATTTCTGAATGCATAGTCAGGAGTAACCCCTGAGTGTCACTGGGTGTGACCCAAAAATATAAATAAATAATAAGTAAATAAATAAATAAGTAAAATTATGGAAACAGATTCTTCCCAACTTCTTTTTACCAGGGATTATTTTAGCTATTCGTGGACATTTATTACTCCACATGAATTTTAGAAACATCTGATCCACTTCTTTGAAAAAATGACATGGATATTCTCATATAGTTTGCATTAAAACTTTATGATGATTTGGGAAGCATTGCATTTTTAATTATGTGAATCCTCCCAATTCATGAGCAGAATTTATGTCTCCATATTTTTGTGTCTTCCTTTATTCCTTGAAGCAGTTTTTTGTAATTTTATTTGTATAGCTCTTTCACTTCTTTAGTTAAGTAAAATTCAAGGTACTTTATTTTCTGAGGAATAATTGTGGATGAGATTATTTTTAATATATTTTACTTAACTTTTATTATTTGTGTATAGAAAAGTCATGGACTTTGCATGTTAATTTTGCATCCTACCATTTTACTATACAAGTTTAATATTTCTAGATGCTTTCTTTTGGAGTCTTTTGGATTTTCTAGATACAGTATCATATCATTTGCAAACAAGACCTTCATTTCTTCCTTTTTTTTTTTTTTTTTGGTTTTTGGGCCACACCCGTGACGCTCAGGGGTTACTCCTGGCCATTCGCTCAGAAGTTGCTCCTGGCAGGTACGGGGGACCATATGGGGAACCAGGGGATCGAACCGCGGTCCGTCCTAGGTTAGTGCAGGCACCTTACCTCCAGCGCCACCGCCCGGCCCCTATTTCTTCCTTTTTTATATGATTGTTTTGATATTTTTTCTTGCCTAATTGCAATGGCAAGTACTTCCAGTACTATATTGAATAGAAGTGGTGAGAGGGGGAAACCTTGTCTTGTGCCAGATCTTAGAGGAAAGCCTTTTAGTTTTTCCTTCATTGAGTATGCTTGCAATGGGTTTATGGTAAATGGCTTTGGAAATATTGAGAAAATTTTTAATTCCTATCTCATTGAGAGTGTTTATCATGATCCTGTCAAATGCTTTTTCTATATCTATTGATATGATCAGATGATTGATCTGAAATAATACAGATCAATGAATCTGTATTTATTGATACAGAATAAAATGCATTATTATATTTGTTGATTTCCATATGTGTAACCATCTTTAAATTGTTCATTGATTATCTATTTGTATTTATTTATTTATTTGCATATGCTAAACCATCCTTGCATCCCTGGAATGAATTCTACTTGGTCATGATGTATAACCTTCTTGATGAGTTGGTTTGTTGGTTTTTTTTAAGGGCAGGCAGAGAGAAATAATAAAACTCAGGGCAGAAATAAATTAACCAAAAATAAACAATCCAAAAATCAATGAAATCATGAAAGAAAATCATAAAATCATTCATCAATGACTCAATGAAAGCAAGAGTGGTTCTTTGATAAAATAAACAAGATTGATAAGCCATTAGAAAAACTCACAAAGAAAGGGAGAGGAACCTAAAAAATAGAAGCATAAATGAAAACAAAGATGTCACTGGAGATACTATATAATTTCAAATGGTAATCAGAGATTACTTTGAGAATCTTTATGCCACAAAACAAAAGTCCCTGGAAAATATTGATACATTTTTGGACTCTTATAACCTCCCAAGGTTGAACCAAGTCAGTCTGAAATACCTAAACAAACCTATCACAATTGAAGAAATTGAAAAGGTAATCAAAAGGCCTCCCTGAAACAAAACTGCAGGCCCATATTAATTCACTACTGATTTCTTTAAAATATTTAAAGAGGACCATCTGCCAATTCTTTTCAAGCTCTTCCAGAAAACTGAAGAAACAGAAACACTCCCAAACAGTTTCTATGAAGCTAACCTCACCCTGATACCAAAAGCAGAGACACCACCAAAAAAGAATTATAGGCAATATCCTGGATGGAGACAGAAAATTTTCTTTTTGATTATTTTATTTTTATAATAGTGATAGTACCAAGATTGCCTTATATGTTATAGTGCAACTATATTCCACCTAACACCACAATTTTATGACTCCTCCACTATTATCTCAAGTATTCTTTTTCCAGCACTCTTAGATCACAGACACAAAGGATTATTTTAATAAAAATCTGTGATAAAATAGATTTTTCTCCCTAAGCTGAAAGAATGCATCTATTGTATATATAGCATAGTTGCTACTGAATTTAGTTTATACCAAGAACAGACAAGTTGTTCATAAGAAAAAGCTCCTACATGTTGTACAGCCACTGTATAAAAACATTCTACATAACAAATATAACATCAAAATAAAACTAGCAATCAACCAAAGTTTTGGAACCAACTTTTATAATATTTGCAAAATCTATAAAAGCAGACCCAGAGACACTCCCAAGACATTGCCCCAATATTATTTTCTCTGTAAACAAGATTTTATATCTATTTGTAATATTTTAGTCAAAATTATCAATTAGTTTCTATTAACTCTAACTTACTTTCTTTCCTCACTACCATAATAATTTGTTATAACTTCATCAAAAATCAAAATTAAAGCCATTTTTAACTTTTCCAGTTTATTAAAAGTCTGTCTTCTTATTATTCTTTTTCTTCCCTGTCAGATTCTCAAAGTAAACCACAAGTTTTAGCATAGTTTAACATCAAGAGTGAACAATGGAAAGAATTTTTGAAATCATTCATTAAACATTTTACAGTTAGGAAACTAAAATTCTGTAAATCTGGTCCACATTTTGCCCAATTATTAAGCAGCTAACTGGAAAGTGCCAACCTTGAGGACCAGATACCTTCCTTCTATTGTACAAAACTCTTTAAAATACCTAAAGACCTTCATTGATAGAGAGACTTCTAAATGTATGGCACTAAGATCCACTTGTGGGGTCAGAGCAATAGTATAGTGGGTAGAGTGCTTGCCTTGAACAGGGCCAACCTGGGTTTAATCCCTGGCATCCCATACATTTCCCAAGCCCACAAAGAAAGTGGAGATACAGGAGTAACCTCAGAGGACTGTCATTTGTGGTCCAAAAAGAAAAAAAATCTACTGATCTTACAAATTCTAAAGTTGAGGAGATAAACATGTATAACCACTCTAAGAACTATTGGTGTTTGGTGTGTAATGAAGAGAAAACTCCTACTTTGAGTAATTTTTCAACTCTTCAGAGGCATCATCCACCATGTTGCTCTCCTTAGCTTCATGGGCCATGGCTCTGTAGAGTATACAAGCTATCACCGCCTTAGCTGTTGCCTCCTCTCCATGCTGCCAGAAGAACATAGCCATCTTCTGTCTTTTCATTAGCACTGCCCAAACCAACAGATCATTATAAGGGTAAATAAAACCATCTGACTCGGGGTCATCAGCAATACTGTGCTCTTCCCTTGACTTCTTCCTTGATTTATGAAGCATTCCAGACTTTTCCTAATTTAAAAAAAAAGGTAAAAATAAGGTTTTTCAAATACTTAGCTATGAGTTTTTTCTAATGAGAAGGCTCAGGTATCACAGAGATGATTTTTAAAACACTGCTTGCAAAGAGGCAAAAATAATAAAAGAAAATCAGAAAACAAGCTAGCAGCTTCACTCTAATAAATTCATGAACTCTAGGTTATGGACAAAGGTATCTTAAGTTCACTGAATACAATACAGTACTGTACTTTGGAAGAGATCCATTAATAATATAACTTTAAGCCTTCCAAAAACATGACTTGATCATTTCTAATTGGATAAATGAGAGCCAATAAACTCTTCAACTTTACAATACTGATCTTACAAATAGATTATACCCTCAGAGAAATGTCAGTAATGGAGAGCTTGACATGTCTGATACCCTAGCACAACTCATCTTTCTTTACACTACTGGTTACAGCCCTGATGCCCTCAAACAGTACCAGATGTGACCTCATATACACAAAATATATAAACAAATGTCATTAAGTGGGTATATGGGTGCAGCTGAGTGGCAGGGCACCTTTTCTGCCATAAGGTCATATAGGGCTAAGAGTTCAATCACCATCCCCAATCCATCTGCTGAGTTCAATTCTGGTGACACTACCATTTGTACCATTTTCTATCATCTCTGTTACTACAACAAAGTGTGTGAACTCTGGCACAGAAAAACCAACTGACTTACCCCTAGCCATCACAACTACAATAATAAAAGAGAAGATAAGACATGGAATAATAATAAATAAGATGACCCTTTTGTGTTAAATAGAAAAAGAATAATGAAAAGGTGACTGTTGTTGCCAACATGTATCAAATGAATGAGTTTTCCAAGTTGTCTTTCCTTTATTCTGATTATACTCATTTAATTATAGTAATAGGCATTTATGAAGTATTATTCGCCTAATAAATGCACCCTTTATAGTTTATCTCAAATGCCACATTCTAATACTCCACAGTTCTTCTATATTACCTAATGTTTGTCTATTTCAACGCTTATTATACTCTACTATAGTTATAATTTTTATTTTTTTAATTGTATCTGGAAGTACTTAGGGATTACATTTGACTCTGTGCTTATGGGTCACTACTGGTGGTTCTTGGGAGACTATAAGTAATGCTTTATTTGAAAATTGGTCAGTCACATGCAAGATAAGTGCCATAACCCTGTACACCTGTCCTGCCTCAGTCAGTGAAACCCATATGTCTTTGAATTCATCTGAATTGGTTAATGCCTAACAAGTGATAATAGTTAACAAGTGATAATTATTATTTAATTAAAAGATACCATAGGAAAAACAACAAATCTTTTATATAAAAAGAAATTTTTTGTTTATTGGTATGACTAAAGGTGATTTTAAGAAGATACTTTTACTCTAGGAGCTCTGGAGAGCATACATCTTTCAGCCTAGGTACTAACTTTTTTTTGGGGGGGGGGCAGACCAGGCAGTGCTCAGGGGTTACTCCTGGCTGTCTGCTCAGAAATAGTTCCTGGCAGGCACGGTACCATATGGGGCACTGGGATTCAAGTCAACCACCTTTGGTCCTGGATCGGCTGCTTGCAAGGCAAATGCTGCTGTGCTTTCTCTCCAGGCCCAGGTCTGCCTTTTTATATGGAAATTCTTAAGCAAAAGCATTTATTTTCAAAGGAAAATAGGACTTTAATATAAGTAATATATTTAATATATATTTATATATATAAATATATTTAATATAAGTAGTAGGGGAATAAGAATTGTGCACACACAAAAACTTTCTTATCAATTAAATACTGTACCAATAGGCCAAAGATATTTCAAGAATATTTCAAAGAGAAAAAATTAAGATGAAATAGAGTAATCTGAGAGGGAAATAGAGATGGAAGAAGTCAAATCAATTAATTTTGAGGAAAGCAAAATGAGGCCATAATGTTGAATGATGGCTATATTTTTAACTTTATATTTTTTTATTATTTTATATTCTTTTTTTAATTTTTATTTTGATCATATTGGCTTACATATCTTTCACAGTAGTATTTTAGGTACATATTAACATTGAATCAGGGGAATACCCATCACCAAATTTGTCCTCCGCCATCCCCGTTCCCTTCCTGCAACCCATATCCCCCACCATCACCCCCCGGGCTGCTGCTAGAGTAGGGGTCCCCTCTTTGTCTAGCTTGCTATTAGTGATCATATATCTGTTTGGTCCTGGTACCCTCCCTTGTTTCCCCCTCTGTTTGAGAGGTGGAACTCGATAATTCGAGTTTTGTGGTTTTGTTTGAAGGAAAGAAAAGCAATAGAATGGAGTAAAAAATAAGAAAAAATAAATAAAATCAAATAAATCAAATAAGCTGGAAATGGCGGAGTCCTTCTAGAGGCTTTCAACCTCAGTTTGAGGGAGGTTATTTTCTTAGTACCATTCTGTTAGGTTACACCTTACAAATAGCGATGGTTATTTTCTTAGTATCATTCTGTTAGGTTACACCTTATTTTACCCAAAATAAAGATCATTCCTGGTTCCTTTGTTTACAACTTGGTTTATCCACTACAGAGATTCTTTTACATGTAAACCTGGGTGGCAGGCAGCTTGGGGTAGATATGAGATAGAAGGCTGCCAGACTATAAATGTTTCACCCTGGGCCTGTTTTGAATTATTTCATGCATGACCCTGATTCAGACTCATTTACCTAGGGTTCAAGATACAGTGCAAGGGATGATTTCACACCATTCCCTACACTGACTCTGAATTACTGTCTATAATAGATAGAAGAAAGAACAAGAATGAAACTCAGTAATCATTTACTTGCCAGTGCTGTCCTGGCTCTTATTGTCAGAAGGGTGTAGTATGCTTTTGATTTTTACCATCTGTTTATAATATTTTGAATTTCAGTTTGTACAACTTTAATAAAAGAAAGGTCTTGAACAGTTCTTTAAGAACAATCCTAATTTTTTTTCAAGAGAAATTTTGTTTTTAGTATGGAAATAATCGTACCTTGAGTTTGTAAGGCTGAGCAGTCCTTATAAATTGAGAGTGTAGCGTGCTTTCTGCTGACTCACTTTTATTCTCTGAGGAGCGTCTCCAATGAAGGGGGTGTTGAGAAAGGCTCTGAGCAATGCTGGTCACTCGCTGACATGTGTTATTTAATTTTTTAAATAAAAAAGAAAAATTAGATAAATGAATAAAGTAATAAAAGCTATAATAAAAATTAAATAATATTTATTGCATTCTGCCCACTCTCTAAAGTCTCTCCTATTCGTGCTTAGAATATATCTAGTAATCATTTACCCAATTAGAGCCTATCATGAGCTCCTTTTGACTATTAAGTACATTGTTATTTCCTAAAAATGTAGAGAACAGATATATATATCTGCATTCCTTCCCTATGTGGAAATTCCATTAGGACAAATATATGTTCTATACTTGGAACAAGCTCAAAACAGGCGATAAAGATTCACAGTTTTGATAAGAAAAAGTCCCATTCACAAACAACTCCAAGGTTAACAATACATTAGAAAGTTATGGAATTTGCCCAGGTGTTATATAATATTTCCACTGAAATTCCTGGGAAGAGGTCCAGCAACAACAAATTCCAAAGCTTATCAAAGTTTTGAAACCTCCATTAATGAGAAAGAAAAACAAAAGAATTCTTAAAATGACCAACATAAAAATTTAAATTATAAACCAAATACTTTGAACTGTATATATTTTCAACATATAAGGTTCTTTTATTTTGTTGTTGTTTTCTTGTTTGTTTGTTTGTTTTGTTTTGGCATCACTTGGTAGTGCTCCAAACTTTAATTCTGCACTCAGGGATTGCCTCTGGTGGTGTTCAAGGAACATATGCAGTGCCAAGATCCAAACTGTGTTTGCTACAAGCAAAGCAGGTCCTCTGCCAGCTAACTATCTCTCTAGTCAGTAGATATTATTGGGGTCAAATTGAAGTGATTGAATTAAATATTAAATATAATACTAGAATTATAGTCATTATTATTATTGGATAATCAAGTCATGGTTTCATTAGTAATCATCTAAATTTTTTGTTTAATTTTGGGTCACACCCAGTGGTGCTCAGGGGTTACTCCTGGCTCTACTCTCAGAAATCGCTCCTGGCAGGCTTGGGGGATCCTATGGGACTTCAGAAATGGAACCCAGGTCCCTTCTGGGTGGTCTGTGTAGGCAAAAACCCTACAGCTGTGCTATCGCTCTGGTCTCAATCTAATTTTTATCAACAAGTTATTATAAACCCTCCATGTCCCAGAGGTGTGAGATTTTCAGATATTATTATGATTTCCTTTTGAAAAATTTATGAAAAACTTAATTGAAAAATTCACCTGGGACCTGGAAGATAGCATGGAGGTAAGGCATTTGCCTTTCATGCAAAAGGTCATCGGTTCGAATCCCGGTGCCCCATATGGTCCCCCGTGCCTGCCAGGAGCAATTTCTGAGCATGGAGCCAGGAGTAATCCCTGAGCACTGCCGGGTGTGACCCCCCCCCAAAAAATGAAAAATTCACCTAATTCTAGGTGATTGAATTTCTCATTAAAGATGATGCAATTTCTTTTGTTTTGCTTTGCTTGAGGATCCACATCCGCTGGTGCTCAGATTCTATGCCCAGAGATTACTCCTAGAACGGCTCAATGGACAACACATGGTGCTAGAGATAGAAAACCATAACTATTGTTGTACTATTGTTCCAGATCCAAGATGACACAATTTCTAAAACGAAGATTTATATCTTCATTTACATATGACTTCCACATATGATCAATTTGCTGTGAAATTATAAACTGTACTTTTACTAGAAAGAGTTAAAGAAAGTGGGATGTGGGAAACTGTAGAGATAAATTAACTGAGCAATCTGTATTGTATGCAGGAGGCTCACTATCATTTATAGGACCTCCAGAATCTCCCAGAAATGAAAGAGGAGCACTAAGCCAGGCATAACCCTATATGCCATCAAAAATGTCTTCCCAAGACTTTTTCTGAGGCCCATCCAGCAATGATCAGGGGCTTACTCTTGACTCTGAACTCAGGAATTACTCCTCGTAAGTCTCTAATAACCATATGGAATGCCAGGGATCAAACCCAGGTCAGTTGCTTGTAAGACAAGAGACCTACCTGCTATACTATCTCTATATACCCCACCCAAAATATTTTAAGAAAATAGACAAATAATTCTATATCTATTTCTAAGGTCCAGCAGAAGGTGTCCACTGGGCCCTTCACTGGGCTTCAGTATAAAGGCATATTTACATTTGCTACAGACAACCTCGTAGGAATATATCTTTAAATGAAGTAAATGAACTAATGAACTTTCAGGAGTATCTCTAGGCCTTTGATGTCTCAATAAAGAACATTTCCTCTGTGAAATTGGGCTTCTTTTTGTTTTTTTTTCTTTTTTGGGGGGGGGTCACACCCAGTGACGCTCAGGGGTTACTCCTGGCTATGCGCTCAGAAGTCGCCCCTGGCCTGGGGACCATATGGGGCACTGGGGGATCGAACCGCAGTCCGTCCAAGGCTAGCACGGTAAGGCAGGCACCTTACCTTCAGCGCCACCACCTGGCCCCTTGTTTTTGTTTTTCATCTCCAAAGCCAATTTGGGATTTCAGTTCACCCAATTCTTTAGATAAATGTCAGGTATAGTTTGATGTTTTAGCCTTTTTATAGAATTCTAACACGCGCTTCCTTTTCAATCTCACTACTCAGAACTTTCTATCCATACTACAACAAAAGTCTGTGTCACTGTAAAAACAATACTGTAGGAGATGAAGAATACTTGTCAATCCCTGGCCTTCCATATGGTCCTCTGAGCACCACCAGGAGTAATTCCTAAACACGGAGCCATAAATAGCCCTGAAAATTCTGGGGTGTGGCCCAAAAACAAAAACCATATTTCAATATGCTCATCTTTTCATGATCTTACTAATCTACATTTCATAACACATTTCATGAAGTGCATTCTGCAAATGTCTTCCCATATAATCTACACTGTTTGCCAATCCCAGATCATGTAACTATAAGTTATATAACTAAAACTTAATTCTACTAAAATTTTATCTGTTTTCATATCATGATGAATTGATCATTTTCTTTTTATTTTTGTTAGTCAACTTATCCTATATCAATGGAGTATATATTGTATCCACTTTAATAATTGCTAGTTATTCACAAATCTATTGCATTTTTTACTTCTATATTTTCATCAGAAAAATGAAGAACTAGTTGTCTCTTCATTTAATTCTGTCAATCAACTATTCTATAACAACACAGTATATGTTTTATCCTTCTTTGCATTATGGCTAGTTATTCACAAATATGTTTCTCTGAAAATTTATAAATCCCAAATCTTTGTGACCAAACCAGGTTAACTTTCCAATATCTAGCACAGTACTTTGTAGCAGTCTCAATAAATCACTATCTATTTTAGAAGCTATTACTATATAAAGTTCCCAAGACATTTCTAAAGGTGTACCTTCTAGTTATTCTTAATTTACTAGGGTACTTTTCAATTATTCTACCTTGTGTTTTCTGTAGAGGTTGTTGTAGAGGATTCTGAAACTTTTTCTAGTATAGCTGCTACGATATGCTCCACCAATGAGGTATTCTATTACCAGTCCAATGTCAATTAATGTTATTCTATAGCCTGAAAGAAGTGTATGCTGAAACAAAAACAGATAATAAATTATATCTTTCATTTCTTTGAGTTTTAACAAGGCCATTAGAATGTAACCTAATCAACTATAAAGAGATAGACTCAGATGTTTCAATCAATCTTCTTTAAAATTGATTCATTAGTATGACCAAATGTTGATATAGCCTATTAGTTCAGAGGGAAAATGATACTTACCTTAGTGCATTTAACTTCAGAGATATAAAATGTTTACTTATATCTGCTTCTTTGTTATTTTTTCTAATCTCTAAACATTTAGAATTAAATATATTTACATATAATAAAAAGGATTCTTTCAATTAAATGACATTTCTACTACAAGGAAGTAGGTACTGAAAGATACACTAAAACTATGTGATCCCAAACTATTTAGGGTTAAAACTTTAGCTTCAATAAAATAAAGTGAAAGGACTATAACACTTTGCACTGTGTTGACTATGTCATACACAAAACAGGAATGAGGAAGAAGGGAGAGCAAACTGAAAAAAGGAATATGGAGTGACAGAAGAAAATGGTATCTCAAAACATAACTCTTGCCAAGACAAATGTTATGATGGTAAGAAATGGAGCACAAATGTCCAAGTACATGGATCTTAGTCCAAATGAAAACTGTTTGGCCTCTAAAAATCCTACTTCCTATTGCTTAATAACCAAACTTTGAATTCATAGTACATTTTTAATAGCAGACAGAGTAGTAAGCTAAATATTTAAAATAAACAATTTGTACATTAAGCCACAAGTATTTGAGTAAAAATAAGCTTAAATATAAATAAATGTCAATTACTTAATTTCTTATTATTCCACAGTAATAATTTACTTTTTCAAAGTGTCACCAAACACAAGCAGCTCTTTGCTGCTATTTCGAAATACATTTAACAAAATTCATTCCTTTTTCTTCAATTTACTATGACATAGTTTATGGAAAAATTTAAGGCAAATCTTTTTTTTTGTTTTTTTGTTTGTTTGTTTGTTTGGTCACACTCGACAGTGCTCAGGGGTTACTCCTGGCTCTATGCTCAGAAATCGCTCCTGGCAGGCCTGGGGGATCATATGGGATGCCAGGATTCAAACCACCATCCTTCTGCATGCAAGGCAAACACCTACCTCCATGCTATCTCTCCGGCCTCAAGGCAAATCATTTTGATCTAACAGAAATCAATGTAAACTAAGTGCCATCAGTATGGACATGTTGATTTACTATTAATTTACCAATTAAATGTTTTCCTCCACAGCCCTTTCATGCAGACTCTCCCAGTAAGTCAAGATAAACAAAAAGCCCACATTTTCTTCAAGATAGTGTCAGAAAAAAAAGTGAGTTCTCCACAGAGACTGCCACACATCACAAAGAGCAAGAACAATCAGTGCTGGAGGGGATGTGAAGAGAAAGGAACTCTCATTCACTGCTGGTGGGAATGCCATCTAGTCTATACTTTATGGGAAACAATATGGAGATTCTCAAAAAACTGGAAATTGAACTCCCATATGATCCAGCTATGCCATTTCTAGGGATATACCCCAAGAAACACAAAAATACAATACAAAATGCCTTCTTCACACTTATATTCATTGCAATGCTATTCACAATTGCCAGACTCTGGAAACAACCAATGTCCTTCAACAGATGAATGTCAAAAAAACTATGATACATATACACAGTGGAATATTATGCAGCCATCTGGAGAAATGAAGTCATGAAATTTTCCTATTCATGACTATACACGGGATGTATTATGCTGAATGAAATAAGTCAGAGGGGGAGAGATAGACACAGAATAGTCTCACTCATCAATAGGTTTTAAGAAAAATAAAAGACATTATTGTAATGATCCCAGAGACATTAGAGTGAAGGAAGGGCTGGAAGGGCCGGCTCACATGATATGAAGCTCACCACAAAGAGTGGTGAGTGCAGTTAGAGAAATAACTATACTGACTATTATCATAGCAATGCTAATGAGTGAGAGAAGTATAATGCCTGTTTCAAATACAGGTGGGGGGAGGTATATGGAGGGCATTGATGATGGGGTGTTTTTTGCACTGGTGAAGGGGGTATCCATTCCTTATATGACTGAAACACAACTACAATCATATCTTTAATTAAGGTGTTTAAATAAAGATATTATTTTTAAAAAAAGAAAAAAATGAGTTAAGAACTTTTTTAATGTGGGGCTGGAATGATAGCACATTGGGTAGTGCATTCGCCTTGCACACAGCTGACCTAGGTTCGATCCCCATCATACCACATGGACCCACAAGCACCACTGGGGATGACTTCTGCGTGCAGAACCCTAAGTAACCCATGAACACCCCTGAGTGTGACCTCTCTCAAGAAAAGAACAGCTTTTTCCATTTAAGTGTGTTATGGATGTATGTTAATTATGGTGACAATTTTTCATACCTATTTTTAGCTATTGATAAAGCTTCTTGGTAATTAAAGGAGAATTAAGGCATGAAATTCATTGCAGTTGTAAACGTTTTATAAATCTTCTAGGATCAGATAGTTTTATATTATATCTGATTTAACTCAAGTTCAATGAGAGAGAACCATAGCAGATATTGGGTACAAAATAGTGGGCTTTACTCTGAGATCCTAGAACAGCATTTACACTCATGAAAGAAACAATATGAATGACACCAAGCTACAATTTATTTTCAAAACTGTGATAATGAAAACAACAAAATTTCCATAAACATAAACCATTTCTTATTAAACATAAAAGAACAAAGCCATTTCTTAGTGTTCAGCAGACAATCTCCTAATCATTGGCAATACTTTGTTTAAAGTGGAAATGACGTCTTAGCACTGGAAGACTTCTGATATGATAAAAGCTTAATGTGTTTTTCAACTCGTGTCTTATAACAAAAAATAAATATAAGCCAATGCTTTTTCAAATATTTTAAAATGTAAAGCAAATATGAGGATGGCTTAGTAATGACATTGCTCAAAGTACAGACAAAATGCAATTCACCAGAAAACATAAATCTATAATTTGTAAAACAAAATCTGGCAATATGACCATTACAAACATAAAGAGGTACACAAGGAAAGCTTTAAGCCTTCCAAACAAAGTTACCTGCTTTATATCTCGAACAAGGTGGTGCAAGAGCATATTAGGAGGCCCCTGTTTCTGTGTTAAAGAAAAAGAATTATTTAAGTACTATGCACTAGAAGAAAAAACTTTCAAAATTTCATAAATAATTCAAAACACCAAAAAGTTTCTTCAACATTTTAAGTAATGAAGCTTAAACCATATCAATTCTAAATAACATACCTTTTAACAAAAATATAATTAGGTTTCTGAAAGAAATACTAGAGACATTGGTGAAGGAGAAAGGACACTGAAAAAAAAATGGTGTTGGAACATTGTACACCTGAAACTCAATCATGAGTAACCTGGTAAATTATAGTGATTAAGTTTTTAAACAGATTTTTTTGTCTTTTTTGGTTTTTGGTTCACACCCGGCAGTGCTCAGGGGTTACTCCTGGCTCCATGCTCAGAAATTGCTCCTGGCAGGCACGGGGGACCACATGGGGCACCGGGATTCGAACTGATGACCTTTTGCATGAAAGGCAAACGCCTTACCTCCATGCTATCTCCCGGGCCCCATAAACAGTTTTTAAATAACAAAAAAAATTAAGTATAAATTGAGACTACAGTATTTTACAAGGTAAGATATACATGTGTAGTAGAAGTCATTTAAATCTATTTTTAAAAATAAATGTTAAGGAATTCAAAGAGGTAGCTCATTGGGTAAGATACTTGTCTTGCATACAGCCAAACGGGAACAATCCACTCACCCTATATGGTCCCCCATGTCCTTCCAGGAATGTTTCTTGAGCACAGGAATAAGACCTAAACACAGCTGGGTGTGGCCCAAAACCTCCCCCTTCAAAGAATAAATCTGAACTAATTTTTCCTTTATCATATATAATTATATTCTGATGACAGTTATCTATTAAACATTTATTATTAATTTTGTAAAGAATTCAGTGAAGAATATGTACCACTTAACAGAGTTTGCATAATCTAATGAGAAAAAGGAAACTCAAATTTAGGGAAAAAAAACAACAACAATATGAAGATGTGTAAGAACAAAAGGAATTGTAAATAATTTGTACTATAGCTATAGATCATTATGAACTAGAGTATTCCAAAGTCCTTAAAAAGAACTTTAGAAAAAAGGGTACAGTGAGTGCATAGGGAACTTGCCTTGCTTGCAACAGACTTAGAATTCATCTCTAGACCCCCATATAATCTCCAGAGTGCATCAGGAGTAATCCCTGAATGCAGAGCCAGGAGTTAATCCTGAACAGATTAAAAGAAAAAGGTAAATATTTCAAGGTTGAAGTATAGTTTTATTAATGGAAGATACTGCTATAATAAAGGACCAGTCTAGTTTCATTGTGTATTTGCACAGCAAAGTTGCAGGTAGATCATTTTGGTAGTGGCTTTAGTTTGAGAAGTGTCAGCTTGGGGCCAGAACAATTGCACAGCGGTAGAGTGTTTGTCTTGCACACAGCTGACCCAGGACAGACCATGGTTCAATCCCCCAGAGACCCATATGGTCCCCCAAGCCAGAGCGATTTCTGAGCTCATAGCTCCCCTGAGCATCACTGGGTGTGCCCCCCCCAAAAAAAAAGTGTCTACTCAAAAGTAATTTGTTCTTATTCCCATCTTTGGCTCTAAGTGTATCTTACTATACAATATTTTTACATTGATATGTGGTTTTCTGTTCTTAAATTCAAATTGTGTTTATTTCTTTTGAAACAAGGAATTATTAGGATAAAATTTAATTGACAAAATTGTTTCTTTTTTCTCTTTATTCTGTCTTTGAACAAAAACATTTAAGTAGTCTCACATATTCAATATTTGGCTTTAGGAAATCTTAATTAATCAATAAAGCATTATTGGCTTGGGAACTATCCCCTGTAGTGGTCAGAACCAACAGTACTAAAGAACAACCAAGATCACACTTTGAGATATTAGGACTGAGGTGTGTTCACCATAAGGTGCCAGGAATCAATCCTAGAACTTTGCACATACAAAGCATGTGATCTACCACTTGAGTCACATCCTTACATGATTAAAAGCCCATAAGGAAGGTTATTGATTGAATGTCCAAATACCTACTGTATTATAGAGCTCTTCCAATCGAGGGATGGTAAGAAAGCGATGAAGATTCACTCCATATTCTATTAAGAGTTTCACAAAATTCACACGATCCATCACTAATGCATCTAGCATAGCTTGTTCCAGAGTACCAGGCTTCAAATCATAGGAATAAATAAGAAATATGAAGGTATTTTAGAAAGTAGAAACAACTAAAGAATTACAATGAAAGAATTGAACTAAAAACTATACAGATACCTTAATCATAAAATTAAATCTCATGAAAAATGTTCAGGCTTGATTCAATAAATAATAATTTTTATTTTGTCTTGATTTTTTGTTTGTTTGTTTGTTGTGTTGGGTCCATACCCAGTAGTGCTCAGGGATTACTCTTGGCTCTTCACTGGGAAATTACTCCTGACAGGCTCAGTGAACAATATGGGATGCCAGGGATTGGTCCTGAGTTGGCTGCATGCAAAGCAAACTCCCTACCACTGTGCTAGCACTCCAGTCCCAAGAAATAATAAAATATTAAAAACAAATGTGTGTGCATAAAAAACTTCCTGAGTGAATTTGCTCTTGAGTGGGAAGACTGATGGGCTATTATAAAAAAAATCTTAATGCTTTTCAAACCCAAAGTAACCTATAGTTTCATACAAGTCTACTAAAAAAAAAATCCGTTTTTTCTCTTTTCCACTTTTATCATTTGTCCTGTTTTTTATTTAACTCTACCTGATGTTTGGGCACAAGTTGTGAAATAAATATACTCAAGCTTTTACCTAAAATCCCACTACACAGTAAATTCAAATCTTTTTCAAAGTGACTCTACAACACAGAAGGACAAGAATACATTTTGGTAGGAGGAATAGAGATGGATAAACAGTAATTGATTAATCAATGACCAGATTAATACTTTAAAATGTTGAGAAACAAATTTATTCCACCGAATTCTAGAAATATACAAGGAAATAAATAAATATATGTTGAATTTCATGCTGATAGCTCCCTGTTTCTTCCCTATTTTATTTTCATAAACTAGCATCAAAGTTTTTAAAACTAGGGGTTGAAGATTTTATGGTAGTATAATTAATATAATCGTAAGCCTTGCAATATTTAGTTTGCCCATTCGTAAATCTCAAATCCACTAAAAGTTCCACCTACAGTAGTCCCAGAATTGCTTAAGCATTCTCAAGTCTCTACTCACAATCACACAAAC
Organism: Crocidura indochinensis; assembly: GCA_004027635.1. Lineage (NCBI taxonomy): Eukaryota > Metazoa > Chordata > Mammalia > Eulipotyphla > Soricidae > Crocidura > Crocidura indochinensis. The sequence goes on from PVKC010007139.1 coordinate 19,493, forward strand.
AAAAAGAATCCAGAACCAGCCAGCAGATCATGAAGCATCACCTAGGAACTGTCAGATTGAGCAGGAAGGTGAGTTCAAAACAAAGACCATTAAAATCCTCAATAAATGTGCATGTTTTGCATTCAAGAACTTCAGTTCAATCTCCAGCAATGATTCCCAAGTGTGACTGGGAACAATCTGAGCACTCTGAAATTGAGAACCAAGCCAAGAATAGAGCTGAGCATCACTGGGTGTGGGAGAAAAAAATTAGCTATTTGATTCTTATAAGTAGCAGATATTGATGGTTATTCTAGCAGTATCTTTGTATCACTTGGTGCTTTAAACACTTGTGGGTTGATAAAACCACAATTTTCAAAATTAAAACATAAAGCATGAATAGCATTAGTACTATAGGTATATTTCTTTTCCTGTTTCCTCTGTTCTAACTTCTACTATAACCTATATTAATGAGCACGTACTCATTAGAAGAAAACTGTTTTAAATAAACAATTCAAACATACATTAAACCTTTAAATATTCTCTCCGCCCTATATTTTCCTCATTTCTTTACCCATTTTCAATTGGTCTGAAGCAGAACCAGATATGTGGTGGGGAAAGAGGTGACGATGGAAACCGGGGAATTGTAGTGATTTTTAGAGAGACAACATTAATGATAGAAATGTCTTTGCTATTCCTGGGCAGCCACACTTCTCCCAAAACATTTTGTCTCTTCTTCAATTTTTTTATGTTGTCTCTCTCTAATATACAAATAAACAAACGAAAACATTTCTTTCCAAATGATTTAATTTTCACTATACCTTCCAATGTTGCCCATAAATTAAGATATGTTTTTTGGCAATGTCCATTCTGTCCCAAGCCATTGCTAGATTTAATTGTTCTGATGCTGTTAGATTGGTGCCTAGGATGAAATAAAAGAACAAACATATTCTATTTAAAATATCAGCCTAATAGAGCTAGAGAGAGTACAGAGGGCAGGGCATTTGCCTTGCACAAGACTGACCCAAGTTCTATCTCAGATGCTCTATATTATCCCCTGAATCTGCCAGGAGTGATCTCTGAGGGCAGAACCAGGAGTTAACTCTGAATACAGATGAATCCTATGCCAGAAACTAAAATAAAATATTAAAAGTAAATAAATAAAATAAAAACAAAAATAATACAACATGTCAGCCTAAAAAGTCATGGAACGTGAAAAGTGAGGACCAACTGTGACTTTATTCAGTCTCTTACCCTTTAGGAGAGCCGTCAGGATTGCTAAATCAAGGTCTTGTGACTCCTCAGAATCGGCATCAAATATAGTAATCTAGAACCATTCAAAGGGAGAAAGGCTGACATTTTCAGAACTAGAAAATAAATATTTCAAAGAGTTCACAAAATTTACTAACACTATTCACTGGGAAAAACACATTCCCTATTGATGTAAAAAAGTTAACCTATTTTTTTTACATATAACAGAAAATACTTTTTAAATAGGATAATTGAGAATGATAGACATGTCATGGGAAATGAGTTTTAAACCTAAATGCCCCCCCCAGAAAAACATAGGAATGTATAATTTACTTGTATATGTTCTAGCAAAAAAAAAAAAAAGAATCACACACACATACACAAAACTCAGTATTATTCCTAAATTAAAAGAAGACATTTCCTCTTTTTTTAAAGAAATACAAAATGAGGAACTTCTATAAACTAGCCTTAGAAAATATGACCTACTTTTTAATTAATCCCAAAGAATTTTCATATAAGTGAGGCGTCAAAAACCCCATAGAGAAAATATGATGGATAGTATTGTTTTTACCATGTCAAAAATTCATGGCAGCAATACAACTCATTCTTTAAATATAAGCAAGACTTCATTGATGATTTTAAAAATTTATGACCTGAAAATGTACATATTGGTTTTCCAAATTATATATGTGTGTACACATATATAATTGAAAGTACACTCCTAAGTGTAGACATGGCTATTTTGAGAACTAAAGTTCCAAAGTCTTTTCCCATGTGAATCTCAAATTGTCTAATCTCAACTTGGTCAGATGGCCTTTCGAAATGAGATGCTTAAATAATACCAAAATCTTATATGACTTGGCATTACATTTAAGTCCTAGGACAATCTTTGTGAAGAAGGAGCTGGAGCAATAGCACAGCGATAGGGCATTTGCTTTGCACAGTCAAGTTGGGTTCAATTCCTGGCATCCCATATTGTCTGTCCCTTAAGACTGCCAGGAGTGATTTCTGAGTACAGAGCTAGGAGTAACACTTGAACACCACTGAGTGTTGCCAAAAACAAAGTCAAAAATTTCTGTGAACCATGGTATATCTGCATATTTATTCCAATTCTTTTTTTTCTCTTTTATCATAAATGATTTTGTAGTATATCAAGTTTCTGGATATTTTTAGTACCAACAAAGTACTTCTTTTTATTTAATATTTATATTTATTCCAATTCTAAGATTCATCTTATATATTTCACTGATAAGAAATTTTAATCAAAGTACCCTAAAACAATTTCCTTAATCTTATCATCCATATGTTTTGTAATTCATTTTTCTATCACAGAATGCATTCACATATCCCATTGTGCCATGTATCCTTCATGCTCTCCAAGGAACACATTAAGGATATTAGAATACAGCCATCAAACCCAGCAGTCAAGTTCACTTAAAGTATGAGTCTGTCCCTACCATCTAGAAATATTTATGTATAATTTTCACTAAATTTAATCACTTCCTTACAATACTGACAAGAAGCCCCCAACCAATACAGCTAGCTTGCTTTGCATGCAGCTGATCTGGAGTTCTATACCAAGCACCCCAATATTGTCCTTCTAGTACTGCCAGGAGTGAAAATTGAGTGCAGAGCTAAAAGCTCTGAGCACTATTGGATATGACCCAAAACAAAAAACAAAATAAGTCAAATTTTAAAAAGTTACTAATCTACAATCAGTTTAAAATGTTAAATTATATACTTTAAATTTTTATGGGAAATGACCAGTATAATTATTTTTTAATTTGCATTTTTTCATCAATGGAATTAAGTGACCAACTCATCCTACTCACAGAATCTCTATGCTGCATGCACGCCATTAAAATTTGAAATAGGTGTTTGGACTGTTTAAGACTAAAGTTGAAAGTGTTTTGAATCATGCAGATGATTTCCTCCTTCACCTGAGAGCGCAGAGATCTGAAAGACAATTGGGCATTCTGATGATGCAAAGTAAGGAGCAAGCAGGCAACATCACAAAAAAGCATCTGCCTCATCGGAAGGTTTTCTGGGCAAATATGCTGATACAGCAAAAGGAGCAGGAAGCAGAGAATAAAAAGGATAAAAGGCAGGCACTAAAAAAAAGACTAAACTTGAAAGGAATAAAGGGATCTGGAAAAAATATTCTCTGGTCCTAGATTGTTGATCTGTTAGATCTGCAGAAATAAAGAGCATCACATACTGAAGAGATTTAATACCCCAAAAGGCTTACAAGCTATTATTCATTCAGGGGGACTTTTAAAAGATATAAAGAAAGAAGAAAAAGCAGAAGAAAAAAAATGAGGCAAGAGCCATAAAGAGCAGGTCTAGCATAAACAAGTGAATAAATGGTTAGTAAGGATATTAGCAGGAAATGAACAATTTGTAAAACACAGGTATTATATTTTCTCTCACAGATAATACAATCTAAAAAATTCCCATTTTCTTTTGAAATGGGAGGAATTTCAACACTAAATAGATGACAGCAAAAGAAATACTGCCTTCTTATTTCAAAAGTGGCAAAAGATCAAATCTTCAGTAATGTCCCCCATTGAATCCATAAGCATCAGATGTCAATTTCCTTCTCCACTGCCCACTGATAGTGAAGTGCAAAACACCCCCATCCCTCTAGTTTCAAATACAAAGAGCCAAGAACTCACCCTTCATCTGCTAATTGCTTGTGGGTGAAGGCCAGGAGGTCAGCTGCCCTGCCTGTGCCTTCACACACCACCACAGGATCCTTATCCTTCACAATCTCCAACACAGAGAGGATGACATTGGGGCCTCCTTCTACCACCAGCCCCACCACAGGCACACCTTGTCTTGAGCCTGTTTCAGATGACAACAAATGTCAAACTGTTAGAAAGAGCCTATCTCAGCTTTCCAGACACTAGTCTTTCATAACCACATCTAAGCATCACTTTTATGTTCCTTGTTTGTTTGTTTTATTTTTGTTTTAGCTATAACTGGTGGTGTACAGGGATTACTTCTGTCTCTGCATTCAGGACATATTCCTGGAGGGAAACTCAGGGCACTGTATGAGATGCTGGGGGTGGGTAGTGTTGACCCCAAGTCCACAGTGTGCAAGGCAAACATCCTATTAACCATATATCACTCTGGTCCCACAACTAATCATTACTTGCCCTCATCCCCTCTCTGCTTTGACCCCCACTTGTTTACCTGCAGACCAAGTCAACAGATAGGACTTTACATACAAATAGCATAAACAAGATGAGAACAGCTTTAAGCTTTCTCAAGTTAGACAAAGAAGACCAAAGTTTTAATACATTTGCAAGTAGTTCTCAGAGAATTTTGACTTTTTCTTGTGAAAAATGTCGAAGTTATCTCAAAGAAAAAGATAGTATGGACTTTCTGCCTTTTTTCAATACAAGCTGCTTAAATGGTAGTTATTTCTAGGAACCAGATTGGATGGACAACTCTCAAAGGCTTTTTATTTCAATTTATGCCATCTTTTACTATTTTGCTCTCATTTTAGGGCCACAAACAGCAGTACTCGAGGTTTTCTCCTGAATATGCACTAAGGAGTCACTTCTAACAAAGCTCAGGAGACCATATGGGGTGCCTGGGATTGAACCTAGCCAAGCTGCATACAGAGTCCTGCCTGTTTTTATGCATTATTTAAACATACAAAAAAAGAAAGAGCATGGAGAATTTGTTTTTTAAAGACATTTTCAGAGAAAAAGGAGAAAAAGGAAGAAAATGCTTGGTGAAAATTTTGGTAATAGATGCAATATACACACAAATGGAAATACTTGAAATTTCGTAATTTAGCAAACTAATGATAATTTAATAATACTAATAATTATTTTTTATTTTAAGATACTAAGTGAAAAAGTCAGAGTTGTATACTAGTATGCTCCTATTTACTTTTTCAAATCCAATTATATATTTATATTACATGGAAATACATGCAGAGGCCTACATAAACTATATGTGAGGCCATTCTGGAGTTATAAACATCAAATAGTGACAAGTAGAGAAGGATGAGAATTCAGAAACAAACTGAGAGGGCACTTTGACTCTTTAGTCTTTAGATTTATTAACTGATTTATCATTTATACCACTCAAGTGTTCCAAAGATAAAAATTCAGTATGTCATAGTCATAACCAAACACCACAGTTTGGGCCTTATGTATTATTAGACAGCATCTTTCTCTGCCTTCACTTAAGTCATTTACTTACTCTCGAGAAGTATCTACAAGAACAGTGTTTGTGAGGGACCTGGGCGTCATTCCAGTCTTCCTTTCTCCCTCCCAACCATTCCTCATTTTCTCTCTTCCTTATATTTTCTTCCCTCTTTCTTTCCCTTCTTCCCATCCCCTTCTCTCTTTTCCTTCTTTCCTCCTAACTTTCTTTCTTGTATGTGTGCATTGTACATATATCTGCAGGTAATTTATCCATGATTTTTGCTGCTTTCATATTATCTATCCACTGAATTGACTTTCTTCACAATAAAGCCCTCAAAATCTATCCTGAATTTCAAAATCCTTGAAAGCAGAGATAATTGATTATTCTGACCAAGACCCAGGAACTTTCACACATGTGCATATGGAAATTTGGCAAGGAATACACAAAACAAAATTTTGGTTCTCCAGGGCATACCTTATAGCGTTGCACAGAACCCTTCCATAATTCTATCAGTAGAGACAAGACAGTTTCAGCAACAGACATTTCAAACTCCAAATAGGGCCATCCCTGCAAAGACTTCTTCAGTGACCCCCTTCAGTGAGCCCTCATCTTCTCTCTTTTGAAGGTCAACTTCACCTATGATCTCCACACTCCATAGGCAACCACAAACCTTCTCTTTCTCCTTTTCTGACCTAGATAATCCTCCAAATCTTCCTCCACATTCAGTTCTAAGTGACAGACAATGCTTCCGAGAGTCCCTCCCAGGCCCCTCACCTCAACCAGCTGATTCTTATAGCAAAGAGGGAAGAATGGAAAGATTAAATATTCATTGGGGATGTGCTATTACCAAAAGTATTTCTGACAGATCTAAAATACTGTATCTCAGTCCTTTCACACAAAGAGCACCTGCCTCTCTATAAAGATTCTCACCTCCCCACCAAGAGAGCATAGATATTCTGGCCCATTTCTTTCCCTCCTGCAGATGGCTTAAATGGCTACCTCAAAGATCACTGCCAGAATGGCTCAACATGTACAACTTCTAAGGCTGTCAAGTCTCAAAGGCCTGACCTGATTCCGGACTCCCCAACCCCATCTAAGAGGCCATCTTTCCTGCTGATCAAAGGTCATCTCCCACCCTGCTGAGGTTAAACTCCTAATTGCTCCTCAGACTCTTTCTGAGACTTCCCATTTCTCCCGCCACTCAAATTGACCCAAAGAACTATTCAGAATCTCCGTTCTTCACCCAAATTTACCTATTTTGTCCCTCCAGTACTTCTTTCTCCTGTCACACAATTATCCATACCCTTTTGCCTGGCTCTCTTTCATTTACAAGGCAGACTTTTTGCTAGAAACTCTCTAAGCATGATGACAGATTGTCCCAATCCCCACTGGATATTGGTTGATCCCTTATGGTACTCACGGCTATGAATCTTCTGCAAAGAGAGGTACTTCTCCAGATTCCGCCTGAGTTTCATCTCATTTCCATACTTGCCCACTGTCCCGTCATCAGACAGAATGAAGTGGGAGTGCATGCTATTGAGTGTGGTGAGCTTGCTGAGGGGGTTGCCAAGAGTTTGATACAGACACACCACCTAGGTGACAGTGAAAACAGGGATGGTTAGAGATGGAAATCCTTCCCTAGGTCCACCACAAGCTCCACAGACTTGTCTTTCCACACTACAATATTTTTGTTGAAATTAAAAAATGTAACTTGGGGGCCTAAGTGATAATTCAAAGAGTAAGTCTTATGCTTTGTATGAACCCATCAAAATTTGATCCCTGGCACCACATGGTTCATGTTTGGGAGCTCTGATGGTCCCCAGCATCTCAGAGCTTGAGCAGCACCACATTCTTAAGCCATAGCATTGAGCAGTCAGTTAAGTTGGCCAACTATCTCCAGAAGGGACCCTCAAGTCATCTAATAATTACAAAAGTGATTTTAGTGACAGGGATGCAACCCAAGAGGTACAATATACACTTTGCATCTGTAAGACATGCAATACATTTCAATACATAGCACCACATGGTCCCCAGAATACTGTAGATGGCCTCCTGAGCATTGTTGAGTTTGTCATCACCAAAAGTGGCCCCTCAAAAAATAAATAAATAAAATTTAAATATGAACTCCTATGGAAAGTAGTCCTCTTCCACTTAAATGAAGGATCCACTTGAGTATTAATAGTTTTTCCTATTTAATAGACATATCTGTGCTCTGATCATATATGATTAGTCAGTCATTGAGCTTCATAAGAATTGTTATGCAAGTTCAACAGCACTTGTATAAATTACATTGATCAAGGTTCCCTTGGCCATAGTTTTGCATGTCATGGCATGGTCAGATAGATAAAATGATCCTAGAGTCTGCATAGTCTATTCAATGCGTAGTCTGCATAGGACTAGGTTCTAATGCTTAATAATTTGAACTCTAGATAATACCTGCCTCAAGTTTCAGGCTTATTTTCTCATGTAAAAGCAAGGCAGATAATAATTTCTATATCAGAATTCCTATGTATGTTGGGAAATATTTCACTTTCCAAAAGCTTATTTCTTCTTTCTCTTATTGTGGTTATAAAAATTAATATTTGCATTCACAAGATCAACTAAGAAAATATATGGCTTCAAGTGGAAAGACGGGGACATAAGTCATATACTATCACTTTTACTTGAGTGTAAATTAGGGAACATGCATCATTAATGCATGTTAAGAAGCTCAGTGAACAAGATCCAGAAATTCAAATATTTATAACAAATTTTTACTAGACAAAAATTATCAATCTATTTAGAAAATTAAAACAATTAAAAAAATAAAATTAAAACAATTAACATTTTGTTTATGGGACACTGGTTTGGTGCACCAAGAGTTACTACCCAGCCAAACTCCAAGGTTTTTACAGTGCTAGAGGACTACACCGAGGTTCCATGATGCCAACCATGAACTCCTGCCTTTTGAGGCATCACCCTGGCCCCATATTTGTTTATATAAAAGGAATCATAAATAATATAAAATAAAAACTGTTGTAAATATACATAAAAACTGTTGTAAATATACATACATGACAAGCAAAAGTACAAAAGGAATAAATCATAGTATAAAAGACCTTTCAAAATATCAAAGCTATATATTCTTTAAAATCCTCAGAAAAATGGCCAAAGCAATAGTTAACATACAGAAATACATATAAGAATAATTTGATATAGACCTATGATGATGACAAAATTTAAAAGACATAAATTCAGACTACCCAACACTGGCATGTTCATAGATAAGGGGATTATCATAACTGCTGCTAGGAATGTAAATGGTTCCACCTTTCTGGAAAGCAATGAATTACATTTTTAAAGATATGTACCTACTTCCCAAGCATTTTACTTTTAAAATTACTTTTAGAGAAATAGTCCAGCTTACTTAAAATATTTGTATATTTCGAAAGGGAGCAAGAAGTGGTCAAAGTCATCAGAACTGAAGATTTTGTCTACAAAGCTGAGCTCACATGGAGTTGAGGGAGAAGGAAGGGTCTCAGGTTACTGGTGGAAGAAAGCTTTCCGCTGATGAGTGTGGTCTTAGTGTATTCATAAAAAGTATGATTAAAAGTACTATAAATCCCAGGACATTAATAAAGATTGTTTTCTAAAAGTGAAAGAAAAAATTATGTATCATCAAAATTTTATAATCTTTCTTGTAAAAGAAAAAACAACCAACTAAATAAATGTTAATATAAAAATTCAAAAGTCATGTTTAGGACTCAAATATAGTCTTTTAATATTATTTCTTTTAAGAGCATTCATGGCTGGAGAAATAGATTAATAAACTGATTATGGGACCAGAGAAATAGTACAGTGGGTAAGGTGCTTGCTTGTCTTGCACATAGCAGACCCAGGTTCCACTCCCTAGCACCATATATTATTCCCTACACCTATCAGAAGTTGTCCCTGAGTGAAGATCTCTAAAACCTACTCGGTATATCTCCTGATCAACAACAAAAAGATGAGTATATTCCTTGCATGTGTGAGACCTATGTTGAACCCCAGCACTACATGGTGCCTTGAGCACCACTGCAAGCAACCTTTGAGCACAAAACCAACAGTAACCTAAACATTCTTTAGAGTGTTTAATAAATGAATAAAAAATCACAACACACAGTGACTAACATATTTATAGAAACAATGAGAGAGGCAATGACTGCTAACACTATAAATAGAAAAGCCATATGTTGTGAGGGAAGTATTACTGCCTCCTAGAAATTTGCATAAAATAATCCTGATATGATTGTATGTATCTATATATCACAACACCAAATTACAGAGATAAAAAAAAGAGAGATATAATAAATCCTACCACAAGATGTAAATTCTGCAAACTCTAACCTATGGAAACTCTCTATGAACAAATGACCCAGTTTCTTCAACAAACTGATACAATACACACACACATACACACATGCAAATAAAGAAAAATTTCCATAAATTAAGTTGTTATAAAGTGAGAGAAGTAGTATGCCTATCTCAAATACAGGCAAAGAGTAGGGGAGGAGGGAGATGAGGGCATTGGTGGTGGGAAGGTTGCACTGGTGAAGGAGGATGTTCATTTTTTTATAACTGAAACCCAATCAACCAACATGTCTGTAATCACAGTGCTTAAAGATATTATTAGAAATAAATAAATATATGATTAAAAATTCTTTCAAACTTTTAAAGAGGACCTACTGCCAATCTTACTCAGGCTCTTCCAAGAAGTTGAAGAAACAAAAACACCCCCCCCCACACACACACACACACACAAAGAAAAATAAAGTGACTCAAGGAAAAAACACAGAACATCACATAGGAGATAAGTTAATGTGTACAAAAGTTTTGTTTTGGGTTTTTTTGTTTTGTTTTTTTTTGGGGGGGGGCTGGGGTTGGGCCACAACCGGTGACACGCAGGGGTTACTCCGGGCTATGTGCTCTGAAATCGCTCCTGGCTTGGGGGACCATATGGGATGTTGCGGTCCTTCCTAGGCTATCATGGGCAAGGCAGATGTCTTACCGCTGTGCCACTGCTTCAGAACCAGGAACAGCTTTTTTTTTTTTTTTTTTG
>PVKC010007140.1:7110-30132 GCA_004027635.1 Crocidura indochinensis
CCCCTGAGTGTCACCAGGTGTGCTCCCTCCAAAAAAAAAAAAACAGCATCAGGGGCCGGGCAGTGGCGCTGGAGGTAAGGTGCCTGCCTTGCCTGCGCTAACCTAGGACGGACCGCGGTTCGATCCCCCGGTTCCCATATGGTCCCTGTGCCTGCCAGGAGTGACTTCTGAGCGAATAGCCAGGAGTAACCCCTGAGCGTCACTGAGTGTGACCCCCCCAAAAAAAAACAACAACAAAAATAGCATCCTAAATTATGAATTTCATTAAATTTCATGGCTAACCTCAAATCTTCACAAAAGTCTTTCAATATCACCTTCATTTCCATGTTGTGATTTCATTAAGAAATGAAGGCTTGAAAGAGCACAAATAATAATCTCAAATTCTGTATCATCAAAATGATAGGCAAGTTCCTGACTTCAAAATCTAAAGAATTTTCTTCCCACCTGCCATCATTCTGTTTTCTTAGAGTTCTCTGATGTTTTCATATCAAATACATAAAACGAAGTCTCAGGAGCTGTACCACAGCTGGTGCCTTCCAAGCCTCTATGACATTTTCAACAACACCAGAAGGTCTGAAACTTTTGGAGCTAGGAGCTTTTGGAAGAGTCTGACATCTGTTTGTCTGTCTGTCTAGGTTTTAATTCTAAAGCAGACAGACAGAAGGAAACCTTTCCATTTTGGACAAAGTCTCTCACTCGGAAGTCATAAAAAACTAGAGGCAGATTTTAAAAGTCACTTTGGGGACCAGAATGAGATAGTTCAGAGTGATTGCTGAGTTCAGAGTCAGGAGCAAGCCATCAGATGTGGCTAAAGAAATTTAAAATAATAAAGAAAATGTCACTCTGCTTCTCCCCAAAAAAAGTTCCACAGTACACAGAAAGACATTGGGATGCAGAAATAAAGGCTGCCAGCATCAGCCCAGAGGCTGGCCCCTCAGGGAAGAGAAACACAAAAGTAAAATTAAAAAAGCTGTCATCAGAATATGAAAGAAATAAACCAGAAGTTCCAAGCTCTTCCCTTGAACAACTTTGGTAGCAACTGTTTTCTGCACTAAAAATCCCAAGTGAGGCCAATTTGAAGAAAACCTTATTAAACTAACTTTGTCAATATAAGAAACAAAGGCATAGGAATTTGACATTATCAGCTTTTCTATTTGAGTTACTCATTCTTGGTTCTCTGCTTTCTAGATTCTCTCTCTCTCTCTCTCTCTCTCTCACACACACACACACACACTCACACACACACATACACACACAAACACACACAAACAAACTCTTTCCCTTCCTCTAGCCCCTACTCTCCGGTCTTCTCTCTCTTTTGATTCCTCCCTCATATTTCCTCAATAAAAATATTTTAATTCAATAGAGGAAGAAAGACAAGCACAGGATAATTTATCTCAATAGAAAGAACCTTAGTAAGACCTTAATAAATGATCAAAAGCAACACAATCTGAAAATGGTATCTAGAACTGAGTTTCTAACAAGGGAGTGTGGATGGGAGGGTTTCCTAAGGGTCTTGGTAAAGACTAACTGGCACTCTGATGGTGTATACTATGCTAGACCATTGCATGCTTGAAACTATCAATAGCAAAGCAAATTAGGGTGCCTCGATAAAAATTAGGGGGTAAGAACAATAACAAAAATATATTTTGGTCTTAATGTCATGAAGTGTTTTGCCTACATTTTCTTCCATAAACCTTATGGTTCCAATTCTGATATCAAGGTCTTTAATCCATTTGGATTTGACCTTTGTGCATGTTGTTAGATGGAGGTATGAGTTTGCTTGCTTTTCAAGTGGCTAACTAGTTATCTCAGCATCACTTGTTTAATAGGCTTTTTTCTTGCTCCATTTTGAATTTCTTGCCCTTTTATTAAAAATTAATTGATTGTATGTCTAGAGAATATTCATTGACCTGGGTTCTGTCTTTATTCCAATACCATGTTATTTTAATAACTTTTGCTTTGTAATGCAGTTTAAAGTTGGGGAAAGTGATGCCCCTCATACACTTTTTCCTAAGGGTTGCTTTAGCTATTCATAGGTGTTTATTGTTCCAAATAAATTTTGGAGTGTTTGAACCATTTCTTTGAAGAATGTCATGGATATCCTTAGGGGAATTGCATTAAATCTGTACAATGTTTGGGGGGAATATTCCCATTTTAATCACGTTAGCCTTCTAAATCCATGAACAGAGTATGTGTCTCTATTTCCTTGTGCCCTATTTTATTTCTTGAAGCAGGGTTTTGTAGTTTTTTTTTTTTTTTTTTGGTTTTTGGGCCACACCCAGTGACGCTCAGGGGTTACTCCTGACTATTCGCTCAGAAGTCGCTCCTGGCAGGCACGGGGGACCATATGGGAACCTGGGGATTGAACCGTGGTCCGTCCTAGGCTAGCGCAGGCAAGGCAGCAGGCACCTTACCTCCTGCGCCACCTCCCGGCTCCCTTGTAGTATTTTTTTGTATAGATCCTTCCCCTCTTTAGTTAAGTATACTCCAAGGTCATTAAATTTCTGTGACACTATTGGGAATGACATTTTTAATGTCCACTTCTTGGCCCAAAAACCAATATCTTCTTTATCATTATTTGTGTATAAGTAGGCCCTTGATTTTTGTGAATTTATTTTGTATCCTGTCACTTTGCTATAAAATCTATTGCTTCTAGAAGCTTTTTAGTTGAGTCTTTATAATTTTCTAAATATAGTATGTCATCTGCAAACAGCGAAAGCCTGACTTCTTTCTTTTCTATCTGGATGCCCTGATATCTCTTTCTTTCCTAATTTTCTTGCCTAATCACCAATCTTTGTGATAAGCTTCATATCGTGTGCTGGTCCTTCCAGCCCTCATTTTTATTTTCCCTGGGTATTATAATAATGTCTTTTATTTCTCTTAAATCCCATAGATTAATGAAACTATCTATCTTTCTCCCTCTGACTTATTTCACTCATCATATAGTTTCCATGTCCATCCATGCATAGGGAAATTTCATGACTTCATTTTCATTCTCATGGTTGCATAGTATTTCATAGCGTCCTATTCACTATTTCTTTTGAAGTTAAGAAGTTTCTCAGCTTGATATAGTCCCATTTGTTTATATTTGCTTCCATTTGTTTGGATACATCTCTTTGAAGATGCCTTTAGTCTCAATATCTCAAAGATAATCAGGGGTTGGTCAAGGAGGGAAATGTGGGGCATTGGTAGAGGGAAGGTTGAACTGGTGAAGAGAGTATTCTTTTTATGATTAAAACCCAACTACAAACATGTTTATAATCATGGTGCTTAAATGAAGATATTATTATAATTTAAAAAACAAAAAGCTCGGGGCTGGAGAGATAGCATGGATAGCATGGAGGTAAAGCATTTGCCTTACATGTAGAAGGTTGGTGATTCAAATCCCAGCATCCCATATGGTCCCCTGAGACTGCCAGGAGTGATTTCTGAGTATAGAACCAGGAGTAACCCCTGAGTGCTGCCAGGCGTGACCCAAAAACCAAAAAAAAAAAAAATCTCAAAAATAAAAATAAAGAGGTAACTTTAAAAAAGGCAGGAAAATTTTTAAAAAGTATATTTTAGGGGCCTAAGTGATAGCACAACCTTAGGGCATTTGCCTTTCACACTGCTGATCAGGACGGCCCTTAGTTTGATGCCCAGCATCCCATATGGTTCCCAAGCCAGGAGCCATTTCTGAGCTCATAGCCAGGAGTAACCCCTGAGCATCACAAGGTGTGGCCCAAGACAAACAAGCAAAAAAAAATATATGTATAAAATATTAAAATATGTAATATATGTGCATATATTAGTTTCATTATTTGTCTCATTTCTTCAATCTTTTCTGTGTGGGTAATAAATCGATTTTGGTAACCGACAATCCTGGTAGAAGTTTAGTGAGGAATAGCAATCTTTGCTTCTGAGCTTCACTTAAAACTCTGGTGTTGAGAATAAGTTTCTGTGCAGTGTAGATCAAATGAACCTTGGGTGCTGCCAATAGGATCTAGACAAAGAATGTCCAGTTCTGGCAGGTGCTTGTGACAGACTCATCTGTTTAAAACCCAAAGTATAATACCCAGCTTAGTAAGATGCTTACTTAGAGAGGAAGATATTGTAGTGGTTCAAGGGGGAAGGGAGTACTACTGTCTTAAAAGGCTATTTTCTCTCTCACTTCTCCACCCAAGTCATCTGCAACAACTCAAACCTCAGTGATTAAATAGACACCTTTTAGTGATCTTGAATTTAGCTAATTATCCTTTTCTTTCTCATCATCTCTTGACCACTGAATAAGCTATGGCCTTCAATACCCAACTTATATTGAATCCTTAACATTTGATCTTACTTCTGTTGTTTTGGTATTCCAAAGGTAGAATACCGCATGCTTGCAAATGAGGTTGGCTTTCTACCCACTTTTCCTCCTACACATATTAATTATTGATGACAAGACAAGAAAAGGGAAACAATTAAAAGTCTCTGAAAGGCCCTTGGAGGACCATAATAAAATTATGCAGTTCTGGTTTATAATGAGTTTTCTCTTTACCCATCATTTCTAGGGGAGACAAGGACTTTCAAACAATTTGTAACATGATGTCACTAATTTTCTTAAATTGCTCAGTAACACTGTCCATAACGATGACTAAAAAGTGCCTTGATCTAGAAATGTGACAAAGAAGGATGACACAGGGCTTTCAGTTGCCTTGAAGTACAAACTTTCACAATGTTATGAAATTTTAATTTCTAGTAGGAATAATCATCATGTCTTAACTTTGTAGGACTAGACATAGGACAAGGCCTTTGAGGAGAGAAAAAAAGCAGAGAGACTAGAGAAAATTGCTGCAAAATTGCTGCAGATTTCAGTGTGAGAGAATCCGAGAGCACAGTTCTAGTCAGTGACCTCAAATGAGCTTCTTATGGGGCTCTCAGATGACTCTGATATCTAGTAGAAGTCATACTATCTAGCTAGTTTGCTAATTAAATGAATGCATGGTTGCAACTATGGATAAAAGAATGATTTCTCCTCTTTGGTGTTCATATATATCATGTTTACTTTTTTAATAAGTGAAGTTGTTTGAATTAATCATGAAGTTTTTATCTAGGACAATCTTTTCTATCTCTTCCTTCTGCACAAATATAAACTGAAACATATAATCCAAAAATTATTTTGTTAACAATGAAAAATCAATAATAAATCAAAGATCCAAATATTAGCTTGATACAAAGAGTCTGTAGGAGAAAGTTATAGTCTATTTACTGAGTACACACTCTGGGTGATGATTGGTGCTTGGTTTACATCTAGGAGCAGAAAGGTACAAGCACTTACAAGAAGTAAAACTCAAATAGTGTCTGCTGTGTACTGTGCTTAGAAAAATAATGTCCTATTAATAAATATGAGGCTATTATTTGAACATGCTTTGGAAATATGTGGAAACATGCCTGGTAATGGCACTATTATTTAGACTTCAAAAGAAAAATATATCAATCATCATATGACTCTCAGTGATGTTTTCAAGATAAATGGCTCTATTATCTCTGTTACTATAGAGAACTGTATTCAGGATTGGTCACTCAAACTATTTCATACACACTCTTTCTATTGTTGGAGGTTATAGTTATCATATAAATATATTTACACACCAAAAAAGTGAGCTTACACAAGTGTAGAAACTGGCTGAACAAATCCTAGACAACCAATTATAAAAGAAGTTTCAGAATAAAAGCAATTTTGTTCCCATTCAGTGGATGAATTTATGATGTTGCTTCCCTTTTTAATGTGCTCTAAAAGAAAACTATATTGGTCTATGAATGAAATTGGTAATTTTGTGGAGTGATAAAACCTGTACTTTGAAACAGAGGGAAACATTGACCCCCATCAGAAAAACTTAATAAATGAAAACAAAAATGATCTAATATGGCCCAAACTATTCTCAGTGGTTACCTCTTGTGGGTGAAGTTACATGGTAATTTCTTTCTCTTTCTTCCCTCCACAATCTTATATTGTTAAAATGTTTTATTCAGTATGTATTACATATATTAACTGCATTAAAACTAATGAGTGCTTCTTCTAGGTTAAGTCAATCTTACCAAATAATTTTTAAGAAAAGAAAAACAGAGCATATGAAACTTTATATTAAGTCAATAAAAATTCTTTCACAAAAACATTAAGATTGTGTGTGATAGTAATTTTGGCAAAGACATATCTCTTAGACACAGAATAGTTTCACTCATCTGTGGTATTTAAGAAAGATAATATGACAATTTTGTAACAATACCCAGAGACAATAGAGATGAGGTCTGGAAGGACTGGCCCATGATATAAAGTTTACCATAAAAGTGGTGAGTGTAGTTAGAGAAACAACAACAATCATGACAATGGTAGTGAGTGAGAGAAATAGAATGCCTATTTCAAATACAGGCAGGGATGGAAGAGAAGGAGGATGGGGTCATTAGTGGTGGGAAGGTTGCTCTGGTGAAAGGGCATGTTCCTTTTTTTTTAACTGAAACCAAACTACAAACATTTTTGTAATCATGGTGCTTAAATAAAGTTATTATAAAAAACAATAACTAGTTATTGCCCCACTAGGAAAACAAGGATGTATTTCCACAAAAGTGACTTTTCCTCAAAGAATATTACTTGTGATCCAAACTATTTGGGCAAATGCAAAAGAAGGGAATTCTGGGAAATGCATTATAACTTAGCCAATGTGATACCTCACAAAACCATTGATATTTTTTATAGTTCACAGTGCTATGCCTTCACTGCATTTACCATATATTCAAGTTACTCATACATTTGTATCAGCCTGTTCCAAGAAACTGTGCTTTCTGAGATAAGTGACAGATCTTCATGTATTATGACATTTCCATCATTGTCAAAGTGCAGTGTCTGCTAGAACAGGAGTCAATAAATAGCCACACAATAGATGAAGGAAAGAATAATGTCATGTGAAGGCAATTCAAAACTATTTTAACAGATCAACATGAAACTAACAACCACCAGAGAGGTTTTGGAGAGCGATCAGATGATGAGGAGAATCATCTACAATAGAATGACGAGATCAACAAATATAAAACTGTCTCCTTTATTTATATTCCTTGTTCTTCTGGCAAACTGACAAGGTTATTGATGTTTCACAAAATTATGTTTTAGAAGCAAAAATTATTTTCATATCTTTAGGCCTTCCACCAATATTTGTAGGGTATGCAACTGACACTGATATTGGTGCCAGACACCTGAGAAATTAAGTTAGCAAAGGATAGAGCACTGTTTTGGGCTTACTCACCACACAGAAAGAACAAGCAGAATCTGAGATTGTAAGATAAAGACAACCTGGAGCAAGCTCAGTATTTATTCAAGGTTTAATGGAAGGAAGGAAGGAAGGAAGGAAGGAAGGAAGGAAGGAAGGAAGGAAGGAAGGAAGGAAGGAAGGAAGGAAGGAAGGAAGGAAGGAAGATGAGACTACACAATTTCTTTCCTGAGGAGTTAGAGAAGATGGTATTAAAATGACATCTTCAAGTTCGGTTCCTTCTAATCCATGTGGAGATACTATGTGGAGAGAGAAACATGGGCTTGAATTTGGGAAGGATTGGGTGTTAAAACTGGAGGCATAGTCAAATCTTAAGAACATCTCATTAACTTATTCATAAAATAATGTCCCTAAAATCTCTGACGTTAAAGGTTTTGAGCAATGCTTCTCATAAGTTTCTCAATCTTATGTAGAACTCCTTTTGACCTTGAGCTAAAACTTTATTTTTGCCTTAAAATAATTAAAAAATGTGTTCAGGTTCTCTCATGATCTTAAGTGCTTCATAGGAGGTCATTTTCACATGAGCTGGGTCAAGAGAAGATAAATAATTGCTTAAATAATGCTAGGCTACTGAATAAATATTTATCACCTATGTTTTGGGATCTTCAAATAAGTTAATTTTTTCAATATTTTGTGCAACCGCAAAAGTGTTCAAGGCTTACTCCTATCTCTGTACTTAAAGATTGCTCCTAAAGGTACTCAAGGAAGCATAAACTTTGCCAGAAATTAGATCACAATCATCTGTGTGCTAGGCAAACACCTTTCTTTACCCTCTATCTTATCTCTGTGGTCCTCAAACTCTTGTTGCTAAAATGTCTTTTATCATACTAAACAGATGGTTTTAATCCCCCTAGGACTCTTGCCTTCAGCTCAATTGACATTTGAAGTACAATGATATTTTTGGTATTATAGTGTTTTTCTTATATATAAATTATTAACACTGCTTTTCCCAAATTAGAGAACCAAACACGTATCCTGATTTGCTAAATATCCCCTCTGGATATAAAGAAACATCTTTATAGCTGAGAAATATTGGCCTAATTCCTTAGTTTAGCTAGAAAATTCCTTACATACAGATGATCTTCTTCTTACAAGTAAAATATATTTTCATGAAACTTCTAATAGTTTTCTATCGTCATCAATATTAGCTAAATACAATTTTCCAAGTATCCTCAGAAGCTGTTGCTATTATAAACAGCACTTTACAGTGAGGAAATTCAAGCTCATTAGAGCTTCATGGTTTTTCCTCTGGTATAGAATATGTGGAGGGTAGATTCAGAATTTGAATCCAAGTTGTCATTTTCAAAAACACGTCTCGTGGGGCTGGAGCAATAGCACAGCGGTAGGACTTTTGCTTTGCATGGGGCAGACTTGGGACAGACCCAGCCAAGTTCAATTCCCTCAAGCCAGAAGTAACCCCTGAGTGCAATTGGGTGTGGCCCAAAAATCCAACAACAACAACAACAACAACAATAAAAAGATTCTCTTGGTCATTCTAAAGCTCTTTTTTTGTAAGCAAAACAAAATAAAACCAAATTCTAAACTCAGAAGATATTTCATTTGGATACCAAGAAGTTGGTAAATCCTAATCCAAGTGTCCCTGAGGTATTTGGTCATTTGCAACCTGAATAATGAGACAGAGGAAAGGAGTAAAGCACGACAGAAAGATTGAGATGGTTTATTAAATTAATAATCCAGGAAGGATGATTTTTCCACTCTTTATAGAAGGTTCTGCTTGTCACTAGTCAAAACCCATCACAAAATATATTGCCAATGTGTCTGGATTTTCAAGCATAACCTATTGGGCTGGAAGTTTCCTCCAAACAGGTATAGTTTCATTCATCTTTCTTTGAAGATCTAACATGTTCTCTGAACTCAGTGAAAGCCTATCCAAAGATACTTGAACACGTAAGCAAATAAATAAACAATTGAACCCTAGATGGGTAAAGAAAACTGCAAACATTCAAGGTGGCCCTGATAAGTGGCTTCTGGCAACCTAGATACAAAAATGAGAGCCTATCAAGTTAACCACTTACAGAAAGTGTTTTCTATTATCCAAACCAGGAAACCACTGGGAGTAAAGCACATTTAAAACCACAAATAAAGTCAGAAAAAAAGGGCTTCAAATCAATAAAAATATTTTGCCATCTCTTCTGTTTTAAAAACCAGACCGTGGCTGGCACAGAGCCCAAGTAGCTCCCCTGCTCATTTAAGGCTATTACCTGTTTTGTTCAAATATTCCAGGGGCTGTCCCTCCGGAAAGGACACAAGCACTTCGGCACCACAAATCGATTCCCATCACCTCAGTAGGAGATGCTGGTTGAAGAAGATTACAAAAACAAAACTCTGATTTTTTGACAAGTTTCCCAGACTAGGAGCTAGGCAGCTGGAGGTAATCTGGCATTTCTCTGGGTCCCTCCCAGACACAGAATTTCAACTGTAGTCCCATGGTAAATTCCTGTCTTGAAATTTTTTCTGCTGCGTCCTTCTCTTAGACATCGTCATTTTGTCTCTGATGTTGTTCTTTGGAAGAGACTTGGGCACTCTGACTTTATCTCATCGTGATAGAGCATCTGCATCTCAGTGAGAGAAAATGACTTTACCAAGATCCCTGAAGGAGGCAGTTGCAGTCTTTGGAATTAATTTTGGAAATGGCTTGTTATCAAATGCGTTGGTTGCACTGAAGAGCTAATGGGTTGGAGATTCCAGTGGGACCAAAGGAAACTCCTTTGAGATAATGGAGACTAAAGCCAAGTCATGAAAACTATAAATTAATATTGCTCAATATTGAGGATGGCTGAAATTAGTATCACTGAGTTATGCATTTGCCAAGTATTATTATTGCCCACCTACTATGTGCTAGACAACATACAAATTTCTGGAAATAAATGATAAATCAAATAAAATTTGATAGAATAATTTGGGCATGGTAACAAAATAAAAAGTATCCACCTTCTTGGTCATTTTCCTTTCCCTGGTTGCAGAGAAAGTATTGAGTTGATGAATAATTCTTATCAGTTATCGATTATAGCTAAGGAACATTTTCCTATATTAAACAATTTTTCTTCCACTGAATTATTTTTGTTTGTATTTTAATGCAACAGGCAAAACCATGATGTTGACTCTCTATTTTGTTAACTAGAGGTATTAGAGAAGAGTAAATAGTGGAGAAGAATTAATACTTGTAATCAGCAAATTCCTGCAGTAGTAAGTGCAGAAAATAAGTAATTGTTATTAATTTGTTGTCTAATCTTTAATTAAAGTTTCAAAGTAATTTAGCTTTGCTTAAAGATTTTGAATTTAATAATTAATATTTTATATAAATTTTAATTTAAATTCTGCTACTTTGAAATTCTGGATAAAAAATGAAGATGAACAATTTATTTTTAGAAAAATATTGAAGCTTTGTAAGTCATGTGTACTATTATATTTTACTTTTTTGTTGTGGTGGTGTTTTCTTGAGGTGTGGGGGCATGTAGGCAGTGTTCAGGGGTTACTCCTGACTCTGAACTCAGAAATTACTTCTGGAAGATTCTGGGGATGATATAGAAAACTGGGGATAGAACTGTTATTCTATCACTCCAGCCCCTATATTTTAATTTTTATTAGTTTATAATGCATATTTATTAAGACTGACACATTTCAGCAGATTAAAAAATTATCTCAGAGACTAAAAAAATATCAGAAAAGGAAAGAAGAAAAAGAAATTTGCACTAATAAGTCTTCCAAGTGATTAAAAATGAAAAAATAATCATTAAATAGAAAATATACTTAGTGACTATTATACTACAAATTTCTGATAAAAACATTTTATTATTGATCCAAACAATGAAAATGAGCAAGGAGGAAGTGTCTGTTCATTTCTTCTCCCCATTTTTAATGGGGATATATATTTTTTCTTGTTCAGTTCTGTCACTACCTTGTATATCTTAGATATTAACCCCTTGTCTGTCTGACGGGTATGGGTGAATAGTTTTTCCCAATCTGTGGGTGGCTTTTGTATCCTAGGCACCATTTCCTTTGAGGTGCAAATGTTTCTCAGCTTAAAAGAGTCCCATCTGTTTATCTCTGCTACTTGTCTGGAGAGTGATGTTTTTTCCTTGAAGATGCCTTTAGTCTCAATGTCATGGATTGTTTTACCTACATGTTTTTCTATATACCTTATGGATTCAGGGTCTGATACAAAGTCTAATCCATTTAGATTTATAATCAAGGTGTTTAAATAAAAATTAATAGAAAAAAAGGAATTCATAACACCTAAAAATTGAATAAAATTTACAATGTGAAAAAAATTCTACTAATCAATGGAATCACCTCTAATACAACTCTGAAAACTGACGTAGGGAAATTGGGTGTGACTAGATTAAACAACCCAACTAAGAAAAAAAAAGTTTCATGTAACCTGGTAACAATCAAAGAATTCTAAAAACTGAAAGTAAAATAAAAGGAATTTGGGCTGATTTCACAAGCAGGAATGAGACGTGGGGATAATTTCCTTAAGTTAGAGCTGAAGAAAACGTTGCTAAGATGCTGCAGGGTGAGATAAGTCAGACACAATAGCCCCAAATTTGCCATTTAGATCTACCATTTAACCATTTGCCATTTAGATGATTAGTTATACTCTACTTGAAACTTGAATTCAAGGGGCAAAAAGATAATCAACATTCGTAATCTCTGTTACCCTCAGGTGTAATGGATAAAACAGTGTATTCAGAATCAGAAGATCAGGGCGTGATGCAAACTGAGTTCAGAAATTGTGTGTCATTTTTTAGGTTTAGCTTCACTTCTGCAAAAGAATAGAATTTCTGAGAGTTTGATGATAGGAAACAAATCTCCTGTACAAGTTCACATCTAAGAGTATAATACCATGTATGCATATTTTTAGGGGGATATCCAGTGATGTTTAGGGGTTAGTCCTGTCTCTACATTCACAGATTGTTCCTGGCTTGGAGACATGTGGGATGCTGGGAACCAAACCTGTGTCAGTCCTGGGTCAGCCACGTGCAAGGCAAATGTCATACCGCTGTGCCATCACTTCTGCCCCATTCTATACATTTTAATTCACATGCCAGGCAAAATTCAGAATCAAGCCAACCTGCTTGCTACTTACCAGCATATCTTGGGTCAGAAAGAGATTTTTATATACAAGATTCTCAACCTATTCAAACATAAATGTAACTTTTTTTTCTGTTGTGGTAAACATGTTATTAAAAAAAACCCCAGGGGCCAGAGCAGTGGTTCAAGCAGTAGGTCATTTGCCATGTCGCACTAACCTAGAAGGGGCTTCTATTTGATCTTCCTACATCCCATATGGTCCCACAAGCCAGGAGCAATTTCTGAGCACTGCCAGGAGTAAGCTCTGAGTGTCACCGGGTATGGCCAAAAACATAAAACAAAAAACAACAAAACCTATATTATTAGAAACCCTTAACTTGGAACTTAACAGTCTGAATGAACCTGGCATTTTGCTCTGTTAATTGTTGAAAGTGAAGTCTTTAAACTAGAATATGTTGACATGTTATATTCCCAATTTAATAGGCAATTTAAAGATTAAATTTTAAAGTTGTTCTATTCTCTAAAATGTCTCAATTCATACTGAGTTCTATTCTGCCACACTTTCAGGTGGGACTTGGTGACTATCAACAATTGATCTTTGATTCCCATTTCTTTTTTTTTTTGGGGGGGGGTCACACCCGGCAGTGCTCAGGGGTTACTCCTGGCTCCATGCTCAGAAATTGCTCCTGGCAGGCACGGGGGACCATATGGGGCTCCGGGATTCGAACCGATGAACTTTTGCATGAAAGGCAAACGCCTTACCTCCATGCTATCTCCCGGGTCCCTGATTCCCATTTCTTAAAACTCAGCAAGGCATGGAGAAATGTCTCAGACAATGGCATACTTGGGCAATTTTTTCTCAGAAAACATAAATTACAGTCAAAAGGACTAGACATGTGAATGAAATACTTATTTTATCTTAGTCACCATGATTAACAATGCTTCTAGTGGTAGAGTTTCATGCAGGTAAAGTTTGTCTGTTTGTTTATTTTATTTTTTTGTTTTTGGGTTACACCTGGTAACACTCAGGGGTTACTCCTGAATCTGCACTCAGAAACCGCTCCTGGTAGGCTTGGGAGATCATATGGAATACCATCCTTCTGCATGCAAAGCAAATGCCCTGCCTCCATGCTATCTCTCTGGCCCTGTCATGCAGGTAAAATTCTAACACCACACCTTGCTTAAGAGTATTGCTCACAAACACCCCATTCACCCCATCCTGATAATCTCAGTTCTATAGATTTAACCATACTATGGATCTTTTACCCCACATAAGAGAAAGTTCAGAATGACCTCTGAGTTAAATTGTACAGCTTCTTAAATATTAAAAAATATTAAATAAAATTAAGATTATTAAATATTCTTCCTTATCTGTCATAAATGAAACAATCTATTTATCTGAGAACTCCTGGAGCTCATAAAGAACTTCTCCTTTACTAAATAACACAATTAATTATGATCTACTCAGTGTGATCTTAGTACTTCAGTGATCAAGTTCACACTAGAAAAATATTATCTTTTATTTATGTTTAAGTCATTTGGATAAAATCTGAGTCTATTTTGTTTTCAATAAATGGGGATGACGAAAGAAAGAAAGAAAGAAAGAAAGAAAGAAAGAAAGAAAGAAAGAAAGAAAGAAAGAAAGAAAGAAAGAAAGAAAGAAAGAAAGAAAGAAAGAAAGAAAGAAAGAAAGAAAGAAAGAAAGAAAGAAAGAGAGAAAGAAAGAAAGAAAAAAAGAAAGGAAGGAAGAAAGAAAAAAAGGAAAGAAAGGAAAGAAAGAAAGGAAGGAAGGAAGAAAGAAAGAAAGAAAGAAAAGAAAGATAAAGAAAGAAGAAAGAAAGAAAAGAAAGCTAAAGAAAGAAGAAAGAAAGAAAGAAAGAGAAAGAAAGAAAGAAAGGAAGGAAGAAAGAAAGGAAGGAAGAAAGAAAAAGAAAAGGAAGAAAGAGGAAAAAGACAGAAAAGACACATTGAAGATGTCTGGTAGACCAAGAAACCTTGGAAAAGTTTTTTAATATAGATGCTATAAATGGAAAAAAATAACCTTTTAGTTTTAGTGTGAAGTTTAAATGAGATCACAAAAGTAAAAATAGAAAAATGTTTTTGAGCAAGCACTTAACTGTGTATTGATTTGCAGCATTCTTATTGCAAGCACTTACCAAGTACTTTGTGAGAATTCATTTATATAATCCTTCCAAATGCCTATGATTTCTTTCACTATTATCATTCCTGTCAATAGACATTGCCCAAAAGATATCAGAATGCGAGAAATATTAGTTCAGTTTATTATGATCCTCTATACTTAATCTCAGTATACACGTATAGTTTGAAGATTTTTCTAGGCCCATGCATTAAGTATTCATTCTTTTCACTTGCTTGATTCAAGTTTATTTATTTAGTTATTCTTTATAAACATATAAAATAACATAAAGCATTTAAGAAAAGTAACTTGACAATAATTTAATCAAAAAACAAGGAAACCATAATAGATCTTGATAATAACTTACATCATATACAACATTCTTCCATTAGCTCATATCTCAGTTTTCACTAACAAGATAAAATATCAATAAAACCCTGTGTATTATCTTCTTCCTTTACTATTTAAAAAATACCTTGCTTTGGGTTCCAATGTATTGTATAAAAGTCATACACGAGGGGCCACAATGATAGCACAGTGGTAAGGCATTTGACTTGCATGTGGCCAACAGACTGACCCAGATTTGATCCCCTGTCCCCAATATGGACCCTGGGGCCTGCCAAGATCTATTTCTGAGTGCAGATCCAGGAGTAATCCCTGAGTGCTGCCAGGTGCCCAAAAAATCAAAAACAAAAATAAAAAAAGCATACAGAAACTGGAAGCTTTTAGGTAGCAAGAATTTTAAAAATGTATTATTTTCATTAACATAATACCGCTTAAAATCATTTATATTGTTGTTGCAACAGTTAAAGATACTACTATTCCTATGCAAATAAACTAAAGTTTATTCATCCATTCCAAAATTTCATTATAGCATGAATCGTGATATTAATGAAAGCAGTGTCCTAAAAGTTTTTACACATATATTTGTCTATGCATGAATAAGATTTCCAGCCACATCAGGAGGTCCTCAGGTCTTATTACTAGTTCTCTACTCAAGGATCACTCTTGGTGGTATTCAGGAAATCGTAAGGATTTCTAGGGACCAAACCCAGAATTAGTAAATGCAAAGCAAATGCCTTATCTTCTGTACATTGCTCCAGTCGCCACCATGAGTAAGATTTTTGTTAAAGTGTTATCCCTGGAATGGAATACAACCAGTTTAGAAATTCTGTTATTTAATTTTCCAGAGTCATTTTATTATGTTTCCAAAGTAATTCTACGATGAAAGATAGTAGAATCAGGGGCCCGGGAGATAGCATGAAGGTAAGGCGTTTGCCTTTCATGCAAAAGGTCATCGGTTCGAATCCCGGTGCCCCATATGGTCCCCCGTGCCTGCCAGGAGCAATTTCTGAGCATGGAGCCAGGAGTAACCCCTGAGCACTGCCGGGTGTGACCCAAAAACCAAAAAAAAAAAAAAAAAAAAAAAAAAAGATAGTAGAATCACTTTGAAAGATAATTTGTTACTATCTACTAAAAATATGTAAGGATGTTCTTCAATACTTAATATGAGATTTATTTTAATTGTGCTATTTCTAAAATTGCAAAGCACTGCAATATTGATTTCTCAGTGAAGTAACATTTCCCTTTTATTTTCTATTTTCCAAAAATATCCCTCATATAAACTCAACCTTTGTCTCTTGCATACATTTTTTCCTCCACCAGCCTCCTGTGCCCTCTTGAATACATTTTATTGTTGCTGATATTTTTATGATTGTTATTGTATTGATCATGTTTATTTGATACCAGTAATTTGCTGTTGTGATATATTCTCTTCATTTAGAACATAACATGTTCTTTTACTTTTTTCCACATGCCTTTAATTTAATATTAATATTCTTTTTAGCACTCATTGTGAAACTTATTGTGCTTTTCCTGATTTTATCTAAATAGATACCCAGGCATATTAAAATATAACAAAAATCTAGTATTTTAATGAATCAAAATTAGAGAGCAATGTAAATATTTACAAGTTTGTATTAATTCTAACATTAAGAAAATCTTGCATCTATCTTAAAAATATAAATCTTACAGAAACACAGTTTTCTTGGAAGTTAAAAAATATTCAGAGGGTTATTTATTACACATTCTGATGGTTTTACAAATCCTTCCTTACAAGATTTTAACTCTGTCTTCAATCAGTTGCTTTTGAATCTCTAACTCATTCAAAAAAGTGAATAAAAAGTTTTCCTTTTGCCATTACCTTGATTGATGTTTGTCTTTTCCACTCTGCTTTGGCATCTACTAGTCAAAATTATACTCCCAAAGTTCTGATTATTCTGCATATCAAGTGGGCATTGGGCCATATTCAAGTCATCTGAGGAGATGCTCTGCTAGGATAAAATTGAAAAAATTCAGATCAGTAGATGAGATATGTAAGGTGTCATCACATAGTTGAATGGCTTCAGATTACTCATACCTATATAAATAATCTCTTTTAGTATTTCTAGATCCCCAGAAATTGATATAATGCAAAAATTAAAGACCTTGATATCAAGCCTGAAACCAAAAAGTATATAGAACAATACATAGTTAAAATGCTATATGACATTGAGACTAAAGGCATCTTTTGTTATATATAACAAATTATGTCTACTAAAAATAGTTGTTACATCAGTGATGGAGTCAAAACAATAGTGCAGTGGGTAGAGTTCTTGCCCTATAAGCAGCCTATTTAGTTCAATTTTCAGCAACTTGGCAAATGGTCCTCTCGGCCTGCCAGGAGGAATTGCTGAGCTCAGAGCCAGGTGTAAGTCCTGGGAACCACTGGGTCAACTCCAAAACCAATAAGTCAATAAATCAGTGATCACTGTACTTATGATGAAAAAACCTTATTTTCTTTTATTCACTCCTTCCATTATAAAATAAGCTCTGTTATCTATAATAATAGTTGGAAGAATTAATTGCTTGACATACTCCTTTTAAGAAACAGAAAACACCAAAATTGAAAGAATCAATTATAAAATTTAAAATTTTGCTTGTATACCATATATTCTGTACATATATGGCATGTATGCTCTATATTATATATTGTATATATATATGTCTATAGAAGAAAGCCTACTATGGAAAAAATTAGAAAGAATAATAAATGCAAACTGGAGATATTAGGTTTTCTTACAGACTATGTTAATTTATTTCTTGTCCTCCATGGTGTAAATGTGAAAGAAGGATACCATGTATGAATATCAAAACATAATTTTAGTCTCACTAAAACAACTACAAGTTTAAAAACCAGTTGAATATTTGTTTATTAGCAGAGGATCTACATATTATAAAAACATATATAACTTTATTTTCTTTGATAACTATAGGCTAGTTTATTATATTAGATCACTTCTGTATCTAATAATTGATATGGCAGGAATTTGTATTTGGGGTAATCTTATACTTGCTAAGGATTTACCATTTACCATATTGTCAGCCTACCATATGTGTGGAATTACAAAATGTCATGTCAACTTGGTGTCTCTTGTAAACGTTTTTCCAGTAGAGAAAATGAAATGGCAAGTAAAGAAAACAACTTAACTCATGCAATAGTTTTGTGTTAATATGTTAGAATGTATATTATATATATGAACAAATCTAATTGCAGAGTACAGAAATTCTCTCTTCTATCAGAACAGTAACTGCCAGGGTTACCATTTAAAGATAACATACATAGCATTGGCAAGAATGGAAGACACTCAATATTGATTTTTGTCATGTGTGATATATTACGTGATTTGAACCAATAACCTTCTTCTTGATTCCTATTCCCAACGCCATAATATATAGGTCTTAAAACAAATGTTAGAAGTAAAAGGAGCATTTTTTACTGTTTCATCACAAATTCAACTTTTATATCCTAGTAAGTGCAGATACTTTTAAAAGAACATTTCTCTTAAAAGGTATAGTCACATTCCTATTAACTTAAAAGAACAAGAAAATATCCTAATATTATTACTCAGAGATGTTTCTTGAGAGGAGATGAAATTGCTCAGATGGGAGAAGTAGATTTTGAAAACCATTTAATTATGAGAACCTTAGATAATATAATAATAGTCAATAAAAAGTATAAAGTAATAAATAAATAAAAGGATCAATAAATAATAAAATTAGTTTATTAATGAGATTATAATTAATACAGTATTTATAAATCTTTCTGTCCAGAAAAATTCATGGCAACTCAATAAATATGTAGTATTTGTAAATCATGTATGGCCAGCCATCCTATATGAAATATACTTTACCCAAAGAACTGAAAGAGAAAGGAGGATTTTGAGCTTAGCTGTGTCAAGAAGTTGTGATTACATTTTTATGCTAGATTTGAAATATTGCATCATTTTCTGCCTCTTGTTTTCTTTTCATGTAAACTATTTCTGATTATTTTTAAATATTTATATTGTATTTATGTTATTTATATTACATATAAATAATCATATGCATATTAAAATTGAAAAATTATCAGTAGAGCTAAAGGCTGAGTAAGACAAGTGAGAGTCTTAGAAGAAAAAAATGGAAGAAGTAAATTATTTTCAGGGTTGCACAAATGCAGAATATCATTTACATTGTTTCAAACACTGTAAATGTTTATAAAAAAGAGAACTCAGACCCCCATCTAACACCATATCCAAATGAATTAAAGACCTTGATATCAAGTCTGAAACCATAAGGCATATAGAACAATACATAGGTAAAACACTATATGACATTGAAACTAAAGCACCTTCAAGAAGGAAACAGCACTCTCCAAACAAGTCGAAGCAGAGATAAACAAATGGGACTATATTAAGCTGAGAAGCTTCTGCACCTCAAGGAAATAGTGCCTAAGATATAAAAGCCACCCACAGAATGGGAGAAACTATTAACTTAATACCCTATTAGACAAGAGATTAATATAAAAATTATACAAGGTGCTGATAGAACTTAATAAAAATATATAATCCCATTAAAAATGGGGAGAAGAAATGAACAGACATTTCCTCAAAGAAGAAATACAAATGGCCAAAAGACACATGAAAAAATGCTCCCCATCACTAATCATCGGGGAGTTGCAGATCAAAACTACAATGAGGTACCATCTCACACCACAGAGACTGGCACACATCACAAAGTATGAGAACAATCAGTGCTGGAGGGGATGTGGAGAGAAAGGAACTTTTATTCACTGCTGCTCAGAATTCTGTCTAGTAAGCCTTTATGGAAAACAATATAGAGGTTCCTCAAAACCTGGAAATTGAATTCCCATATGATCCAGCGATTCCACTCCTGGGGATATACCCTAGAAACACAAAAATACAATTTAAAAATCCCTTTTTCACATCTATATTAATTGCATCACTATTTACAATAGCCAGACTCTGGAAACAATCCAGATCCCTGACCACAGATGAGTGGCTAAAGAATCAGTGGTACAAATAAATAATGGAATACTATGCAGCCATCAGGAAAAATGAAGTCATGAAGTTTTCCTACACATGGATGCACATGGAATCTATTATGCTGAGATGCTGAGTAAAATTAGTCAGAAGGAGAGAGTGACACACAGAATAGTCTCACTAATCTATGGGTTTAAAAAATATTAAAGACATCACTGTAATAAGGCCCCGAGACAATGGAGTTAAGGGCTGGAAGGGCAGGAAGGATTGGCTCACAATTTGAAGCTCACCAAAGAGTGGTGAAAGCTGTTAGGAAAATAACTACACTAAAAATTAGCATGACAATGTTAAATAATGAGAGAGGTAGAATGTCTGTTGTGAATACAGGCAGGGATGCAGGAGAAGGGGGGTAGCATTGGTGGTGGAAATATCCCACCAGTGAAGGGGGATATTCTTTTTTTAATTAAAATAATCATTCAAACACCTTGATTACAAACATGATTATGATTGGGTTTCAGTCCTGTAAAGAACACGAAGGGGGTTATTCTGTTTATGACTGAAACCCAACTACAAACATATTTGTCGTCATGGTGTTTAAGATGTTGTCAACATTTTCTATAAAATACTTTAGAAAAATGACTACTTGAATCTGTATGTCTCTAAAATTCAAAGCTGTGTAGAACGTTTCTAAATTGTTATAAGGGCATTGAACTGGACAGTTTCTCACACCTATATTATGAATGATGATTACTACTAATATAATCACTACTAATATAATTAATTTTGCAATGGTAAATTAAGATATATGCGTGTATGTGTATATATATATATTTCAAAGAAAGAATCATCTTTTATCCTTTTTGTTTGGATGATGAGAATCCAAATCCAGCAGTACTTATTGCTTGTTCCTCTATTTAAATCAGGAATCATTTATGTTGGGCTCTGGGGACCATACAGGTCATCTATGAGAAAGACAAATGTCCTACTTGCTATAATAGTGTTCTGTTCACCTTCCTTGTTTCTTTATGCCTATTTGAAATCTTGAAGATGACGATCTCTACCATGTTCAATACATTACTCCATCCATGGAGTCTGCTATAATAGTGTTCTGTTCACCTTCCTTGTTTCTTTATGCCTATTTGAAATCTTGAAGATGACGATCTCTACCATGTTCAATACATTACTCCATCCATGGAGTCCTTAGCATAAAACTCCTGTGAAATGTTATAGTCAAAAAGTTAATTAAAGTAGGTAGCCTGCTCTCACAAGTAAATTTTTGCCTAATTTTTATTAGAGCAAATTTCTCCATCCAGGACTAGCATGACAGTATATAGCGAGATTACTTGTATAAAGTAGTAATTAAAATAATTAAAAGTGAAATTTCAAGATGTCATAAAATAATAAAATGGACAGCTAGAAATTTGGATAGTAACACTTGATTTTACAAAATCTCTTATTTACTAATTATGATACTAAGAACAGTTATTTGACCACCCTATTTCACTTTTTTAATTTTTTTTCTTTTGGTTTTTGGGCCACACCCGGCAGTGCTCAGGGTTTATTCCTGGCTCCATGCTCAGAAATTGCTCCTGGCAAGCACAGGGGACCATCTGGGACTCCGGGATTTGAACTGATGACCTTCTGCATGAAAGGCAAATGCCCTACCTCCATGCTATCTCTCCGGCCCCTCACTTTTTAAATTTAAAATTAAGAGAAGATATTACTCATACATGACTTCTAAAGGAATTTAATTTTTAAATACATGGAAATGTATGCAGATCTTAAAATTATTTATAAATTTTTAAATTATTGGGGCCGGTGAGGTGGCACTATAGGTAAGGTGTCTGCCTTGCAAGCGCTAGCCAAGGAAAGATCACGACCGTGGTTAGATCCCCTGGCATCCTATATGGTCCTCCAAGGCAGGGGCAATTTCTGAGGACTTAGCCAGGAGTAACCCCTGAGCATCAAATGGGTGTGGCCAAAAAATTTTAAAAATTAAATTACATACAATATTTACAAAATATTCTCTCACAATAACTTACCACAAGTGAAGAATTTCATGTTATATATTGGTTGAATTAAATGATCTTTTTCAATGCAAATTGATTCAGTGATTTCCTACCAACAGTTTTTACATAATTACTTTATGTAAGAAGTCATGCATTTATGCTCAAATTTAAAAGCCTTGGCACTAAACTAC
The DNA here is from genome assembly GCA_004027635.1 of Crocidura indochinensis. Lineage (NCBI taxonomy): Eukaryota > Metazoa > Chordata > Mammalia > Eulipotyphla > Soricidae > Crocidura > Crocidura indochinensis. The sequence goes on from PVKC010007140.1 coordinate 29,149, forward strand.
ATATATATATACATATGTGTATATATTACCTTAATGAGAAAATTTTATTATTTTTATGTGAGGAGAAATGAAAATGAGCGAAAAAATGAGTAAAAAAAAAGAACAAATGTTTTTATTTGTTTTTTTATTTTATTTAAACACCCTGATTATTATATACATGATTGTATTTGGGTTTCAGTCATGTAAAGAACACCACCCATCACCAGTGCAACGTTCCCATCACCATTGTCCCAAATCTCCCTCCTCCCCACCCAACCCCCACCTGTACTCTAGAGAGGCTCTCCATTTCCCTCATACATTCTCATTATTAGGACAGTTCAAAATGTAGTTATTTCTCTAACTGAACGCTTCACTCTTTGTGGTGAGCTTCATGAGGTGAGTTGGAACTTCCAGCTCTTTTCTCTTTTATGTCTAAAAATTATTATTGCAAGAATGTCTTTCATTTTTCTTAAGACCCATAGATGAGTGATACCATTCTGCGTTTTTCTCTCTCTCTTACTTATTTCACTCAGCATAATAGATTCCATGTACACCCATGTATAGGAAAATTTCATGACTTCATCTCTCCTGACAGCTGCATAGTATTTCATTGTGTATATGTACCACAGTTTCTTTAGCCATTCGTCTGTTGAAGGGCATCTTGGTTGTTTCCAGAGTCTTGCTATGGTAAATAGTGCTGCGATGAATATGGGTGTAAGGAAGGGATTTTTGTATTGTATTTTTGTGTTCCTAGCGTATATTCCTAGGAGTGGTATAGCTGGATAGTATGGGAGCTCGATTTCCAGTTTCTGAAGGAATCTCCATATCGCTTTCCATAAAGGTTGAACTACACGGCATTCCCACCAGCAGTGGATAAGAGTTCCTTTCTCTCCACATCCCCGCCAACACTGTTTGTTCTCGTTCTTTGTGATGTGTGCCATTCTCTGTGGTGTGAGGTGGTACCTCATAGTTGTTTTGATTTGCATCTCCCTGATGATTAGTGAT
>PVKC010007141.1:5860-30092 GCA_004027635.1 Crocidura indochinensis
AAATGGAAGAACATTCCATGCTCATGGGTAGGTAGAATCAACATAGTCAAAATGACTATCCTATCCAAACTCCTATATAAATTTAATGCAATCCCTATCCAAATTCAAATATCATTCTTTAAATACTTAAAACAATCAATCATAAAATTCATCTGGAACCACAAAAGACCCAGGATAGCCAAACACATACTGAAAAAACAAGAAGCTGGGTGGCATCTCTTTACCTAACCTGAAGCTATACTATAAAGCCATAGTGATCAAAACAGCATGGTACTGGAATAAAGACAGAGCCTCAGACCAATGGGTTAAAACAGAATATCCAGAGATAAACCCCCAAATATACAGTCAACTAATATTTGACAAAAAGAACTTGAAATGGAACAAATGGTGTTGGAACAACTGGATAAGCACCTGTAAGAAGTTAAAGATTGATCCATACCTCACAGCTTATACAAAAGTCAACTCAAAATGGATTAAAGACCTTGAAATCAGACCCAAATCTATAAATTTTATTGAGGAAAAAATAGGCAGAACACTCCCTTTCTTTCTCTCTTCTCCATATGTCTTTCCCTCTCCCCTTTCTTCTCCTTCCTCTTCTTCCTCCCCCTCATCAATTTAATCTATGTCAAATAAAATCCACACTGTTATTTTTTCTTTAGGAAAGAAAATTTGATATATAAGATGCAGTGGACAATACTACATAGGGTAGCCACCTACATAGGTATGCCTCATTAACACATTGCTTAATACTCGAGATGTGAAACCTATGTGTATCCTAAACTGCCCCAGCCATTATCTAACCCTAAAACCTTCATTTAGCAAGGCCCAACCCCATCACTGACGAAATGCCTAGAAACAGAGAAAATCTCCCAACTCTAATGCACTGACACAATCTCTTTTATTTGATTTATTAATATTTTTACTTTATTTTTACTATATTTACCTATTTTTCTGTTCTCTCTTATCTTTTGCTCTCCCTTTCTCTTTTTCTTAACTTCACCTGTTTTGGTTCTGTTTGGAACAAAAACCTACAAGAAAAAGTCTTGCCTGGATTAATAGCTCATGTCAAAACCAGGGCACAGAGATGATGGAGCCTGACATTATTACCCCCATATGCACCGACAATATAATATAGCACCATTTCTTCTTGCAAAGGCATACTAAAAAGGGGGAAATTTTACATATAAAAACAAGCTCTTATCTACTAGGAATAAAAGCTCATACATTATACAATACAGGGGCATGTTCCACCTTGAACATATGTCATGTGAACCCAACTTAGACTCCAGGGGATAGACAGCGACCATCCAACACTGAACCCCAGATCCCAGACATAGAACTTACATGGCTCCAGGAACCAGTCTCTCTCTGGGACATTCTTAATACTGCTCTGACAAAAACATGCACCAGTATTGATATGAGATCCTGACAATGAGGAAATGGCAACAGCTTGATCTAAGAGCAAGTTGTCTTACCTCACCACCTAGCGACAAGATTGAAATAAGAATACCTGCCATCCTTTGATCTGTTCAAAAGCAAATATAGCTATCTACAGAAGACTGTGACAACCATGACTAGGCAGAACTTATACCAGAACAAATAAAAAAGACCCTAGTCTAGGCTTTGGCCTATGATCTGTACAACAACCAAGATATCTAATTCCAGAGGTCTGACTGAGACAACTACAACTGAGCAGATCTTCTGGAAACATAATGAAAGACTCTATCCTAGGCCTCATCCTAGGATTGGGGCAAAAACTAAGACCACCAATGACAGAAGACTGATTAAAACAACCATGATGGAACAGAACTTCCAGAACTGTAAAGAAAGACTCCATCCCAGGCTCCATCTTATGACTTGTGAAAATACCAAGATCTCTACCTACAGAGGCCTGGTTTTATCATCCACAACAGAGCAAACAGCTTCCAGACACCACAAAAGGACCTAGGGAAGAGTAAAAGAACATGTACGGAGCCTGTAGTTATTCCCATGACAGCATACCCATGACAGGGTGGAGAAACCCTGTATCTCTTAAGCCAGGGGAATTCCTTTTCTAATTTCCCCAATATTTACTGTGCTTATGCAAAAAAAAAAAAAAAGCACAAAATATTTTTTTTGGTTTTGTTATTGTTGCTGTTTGGGTTTTTTGTTTGTTTTTGTTTTTTGTTTGTTTGGTGCTTTGTTTTGTTTTTATCAGGACCGTGGTTATTGTGTGGTTGTTGTCTTTATTGCTGTGGTGCTTTTCAGGGTTTTCGTCTAATTTATTTTTGTATTGTTGTTATGGTTTTTCTTCCTATTTCCTTTTCTTCTCTTAAATTGATATGTATATCCTCTAGAAGGACTCCTCCCTTTTTTGCTTGTTTGATTTTTTCCCCATTTTATCTTTTTCCTTCCTTCAAACAGAAACACATAACTTGAACCATCTTGTTCTGCCTCACAAATTAAGGGGAAAATAATTGAGGGTACAAAGACCAAACTGTAGGGTGAACATTAAGTAGAAATAAAAATGATCACACTTAAATACCAAATCCAAGGTCAATGACGTTGGGTACCCAATCTATAACAAGCTAGACAAAGAGGGGACCACTTGTACTTGCAGCCCAGGGGGTAAAGAAGGGGGATATGGGATGCATACTGGGAACAGGGTTGAAGGGAGGACACATTGGTGGTGGAAATGCTCCTGATTCAACGTCACTATGTGCCTAAAATATTACTATGAGAGATTTGTAATCCACTTTGGTCAAAATAAAAATTATTATTAAAATATATATATGTATATAGTGAGCCACATAATATAGATTTTAAAACTCAAGTTAGAATAAAAATTTTATGGGGCCCAGGAGATAGCATGGAGGTAAGGCGTTTGCCTTTCATGCAAAAGGTCATCAGTTCGAATCCCGGTGCCCCATATGGTCCCCCGTGCCAGCCAGGAGCAATTTCTGAGCATGGAGCCAGGAGTAACCCTGAGCACTGCCGGGTGTGAACCAAAAACAAAAACAAAAAAAAAATCTAAGAATAAAAATTTTATCTAATAATTGAATCTGTATTATTATTATTATTGACTACTAACTGGTTTCTATGAGAAATTTTCATAAAATATTATAATCAAACTTGAAAAGAAAATAATTTTAATACATCACTGTGCATATTATCAGCTTTATAAAATTTTAAGAGTATTGTACATGTCAGAATTTTTTGTTTTTCCCTTATACTACAAATTTCAATATGTAGTACATGTAACATATTCCAAATGGTATCCAGTAGGCATCTCAAATTTTAGGCTTCCAAATGCAAACTAATAATCCTCCTCCAAATCCCTAAATATACTGCTTTTCTAGGACTTCCCCATATCTGAAAATGAATATGATATTACTTCTAGATTCTGAAGCAATCTCTTAGAAAATCCCATTGATTCCACATACAACTTCTGAAAACAACAGTTTTCATTACTCTTATCACTGTTCTACTCTAATCTATGTCACCTTTTTTCTTTCTGGGACATAATACTAATTGAACTGTGTCCTCCATTTTATCCCTGTAACCATTTCAGTAATTATCAAGTTACAATTCATCTTTTCACATTCTTTGACTAACTTTTCCATTGTCATTATGTAATTCAAAATTTATCAGTTTCCCTTTCCTTTAAGTTGCAATCAACATGGTAGGGGAGAGGAAAGTGGCTGTGTTTGCATAATATGTCACAGTGCTGTGAGTTCCACTCATTTAGTTGTAGGTGTTAACATATATTCTGGCTGTAGTACATACCAGGGATCATTATGGTGTTTACATACCACATCCTATCCACAATACTCACACATCTTTTTTTGCTGTGCTTGCTGAGGTCAGACGTTTTAAAATGTGGTTCTTTATATATGATACAGAGATATAGATAGATATAGATATAGATATGGCTGAACTGTTATCTCCACGATAGCCCCTCGGTACCCAGACACCAGAGCAGTTGGGACATGCTTGACAAACTTAGATGGCACTAAAGGTCAAAAGTAAAGCCTAACACTTGCAAGGCAGTCACTTTTTTGCAATTGTGTCATCACCACACCAAACCCATAGAATTCGTCTTTTTGGTATAAGTTAGGTCACATAACTGTTGAGTAGTTAATTAGGGAGTAATTTTAAAACAATAAGATGGAAACTTGACAGCTATGCAAAGTGAAGGAGACAGGGATTCTCCTTAGACTTAGTTCAAATGAAGTTGTGACTCCAAAACACTTGAAGGGCCCGGGAGATAGCATGGAGGTAAGGCGTTTGCCTTTCATGCAAAAGGTCATCGGTTCGAATCCCAGTGCCCCATATGGTCCCCTGTGCCTGCCAGGAGCAATTTCTGAGCATGGAGCCAGGAGTAACCCCTGAGCACTGCCGGGTGTGACCCAAAAACCAAAAAAAAAAAAAAAAAAGAGAGGACAAAGAGAAATAGCCATTCTTACCCCAGTCCTGAGCAAACAAGTTAAATTCCTGTCCTCAGTCACTGACATCATTAACAGCTCATTACAACATTACTAATAGTGTAGTTATGCTCTTTGCTCTGATATAGAAGAATACTGAACTCTTCTATTTGCATTTTGGTAGTTGCATACACAGAAATTGACTAATTATATAATTCATAATTGTCCATCAATCTACCTAAGTTCCACCTAAAGTCTCATCCCAAAGTGACACCACAAAACTATAGAATAACTTCTTAAACATAGAGAGTATAGTTATAATTCATGTGGATAACCCACTCCTGCTCTCTCTAAACTGGTCTTTTCTTGAACATATTTACTTGTTTTCTTACTGTAGAACTTGTGCATGTGTGTTATTCAGTTCTTTATTGATCAAACACAAGAACCATAGACTTCTTATCACCCACTTAGTCAATTCTGCAACTCACTGGTGATATTTCAATGATAATTCTTCTTAATACTCAAAACTTTCTAACAGGGCTAAATTAACATTTAATTTAATGTAGGACCACTATATGGTCCCCTAAACTGCAGTTTCTGAGTACAGAGTCAGCAGTAAGATATTAGCACCACCAAATGTGTCCCAAGCCAAAATAAATAACTTTTCAACAAAAATTTCATTTTCAAAAATCTTTTAAGGTTTTATTATAGCCAAGAAATCCCTGTGTAGTCTAACTATTCTATAATAATCAACTCATTTTCTACAAATGTGTCTTCATCAAGAGTGACTGAACTCATCTCATTGGATCCTATTATTTCTGAAATAATCTAAGCATGCTCCAACTTTATTCCTTAGAAACTGTTCTTTCTAATACAAATAACTATCTACAGCCCCCTGAATTATCAACTCTTTGAAGTCTACATTAAAAATATTTCAGGGCCGTGGAGATAGCATAGAGGTAGTGCATTTGCCTTGCATGTAGAAGGATGGTGGTTCAAATTACGGCATCTCATATGGCCCCCCGAGCCTGCCAGGAGCGATTTCTGAGTGTAGAGCCAGGAGGAACCCCTGAGCACTGCTGGGTCTGACCAAAAAAACAAAATTTTTTTTCTAAGACAACATTTCCTAATTACTCTATTTAAAATGCCAAACCTTTTGTATTCTATTCCACATCCCTGTCCTAGTTTTTTCCATACTGTTTTTGCGTATTTTTCTGATATTTAATATTTAACAATTTCCATTAAAGCAAGAATATTTTCCATATTCATTGATACATACCCCACACCAATATCACATAATTTGTAACAAAAGTAGTTATCCAATTGACAAATAAATGAAAATTATAGAAAAATATATTAAGAGGAATAACTGTATCAATAAAATGTGGATTTTAAGTTGTAGTTTTAAATATCTCAAAGCAGGGGCAAGAGATAGCATGGAGGTAGGGTGTTTGCCTTGCATGCAGAAGGGCAGTGGTTCGGATCCCAGAGTCCCATATGGTCCCCTGTGCCTACCAGGAGCAATTTCTGAGTGTAGAGCCAGGAATAACACCTGAGCGCTGCTGGGTGTGGCCCAAAAACCAGATAGATAGATAGATAGATAGATAGATAGATAGATAGATAGATAGATAGATAGATAGATAGATAGATGATAGATAGATAGATAGATATCCCAACGTAGTTAGGTTGTAATGAGGAATTCTAAGGGAAGTTCAAGTATGAAAAAATATATTTCTGACAATTCATTTATATTAATTACAAAAAACTAAATCATACTAACAAATTCATATTTTATTCTGTTAAGTTTTCACTATATTACAAGTATTATAAATTGATTTCTCTTATTAACAGTAACCTTTAAAAAGAAAAGGAAATGTAAATAGGGAAAATTTACATGTTTTAATAGGCCTAGAAATTATAAATAAAGCTGTTTTGATCATTGCATTCAAGCAAACTCCAAGAGATTGTCTGGCAATGTGGTAGCATAATTAATCTAATGTCCTTTTTGACCTCATAAATCACATTCTTAGATGCCCTGAGCTCTTGGCACAAAGACCCTAGAATCAAATGAAAAATTCTCACTGTTAATGAAACATTGCAAAGACAACTTTTAAAAATGAGTATCTTTTCCAATGCAACATTTTAACTAAGAATTTTTCTTTATTTTAAATAGAAAGCAAAAATAAATTAGATGTTTATTTATTTATCCTGCCAGCATTTAAAAGTTGACCACCAGTTGTTAATTAGACTTTAGCATATTTATAAAATTGTGTTGTATTCTTCTACTTTTTCGGTATAAAATCTTCTAAGTGTATTCCTGAACTGGAGAAGAGTAATATTATATATAAATAGCACAACTAATTACATGTTTATTATTAAACAGAAAAAAAATAAAGTGAGAAAGAGAAGGGTATTTCTTTAGGTAAATTCTTTAAGTAAGGAATATGGAAATGAAAACTAGACAGTTACTTAAATAAATTAAAAACTATGCAAACACTTGCAGATCAAGAAAATAGAAAATAGTCTTAACAGAAAGTTTGGTTAAGGAAAAATTACAACTCTATATAAGAAAAGGGGAATGAACAATGCTGAATATGAGTAGGTGAAGAAAAATAACCAGGACACTGATTATGGCAGGCCACACAGGTATCATAACTTTGAATCATGTTTTGAGAATGATAGTAAAGAAATAGTTACTAATATTTCTTTGGTCTTTTCTTAATTTTTCTCCATGTAATTTAGAATATGCCTTGCATGATATTAAACTTCCATTTGCCTCCTCTCATTTATGTCATCTAAATACTTTTGTATTTTAAAATTTCTAAACTTTCTAAATTTCTAAAAATTTCTAATATTTTAAGTTCTAAATTTCTAAACTTTCTAAATTTTTAAAACTTTCTAAAATTTTAAGTTCTAGACCCTTTTAAATTTAAAGCAAGTAATTCTCAACTTTATTGTGTCATGCCATTATTATTCTTTCCCACATGTTAATGTTCTCTTAAGTATATTACTAATTCAAAGTGATATTCCATTGTCTTTTATAGTTCAACATTATCATTAAGCATAGTATTTATAATTCCTAGCAAGAAAAACGTATAAGAAAAAATTAAAAGGAATTCAACTGAAAAAATAACAAAACTCTCACTCTTTGGAGAGTATATAACAATATACATAGAAAACTGTAAAGCCTTCGCAAAACTATTGAAATGATAAATTCATGATGTAAATGACAGGCAACAAAATAAATACAATATATTGCTTGTTTTTTTATTTTGTGGAGTTTTTTTTTTCTTTTTTGTTTTTGTTTTTGTTTTGAAGACACACTGGCAGCATTCAGGGGTTACTCAGAAATCATCACTGGCAGGCACAGGGGACCTTATTGGATGCTGGGATTCGAACCAGGGTCTGTCCTGTGTTGGTCATGTGCAAGGCAAATACCTTACCACTGTGCTAGATAGCTCTGGCTTCTTAGCTCTCTGTCTTTCTTCTTTAAAGTTTCTGACCATCACTTCCCCCCATTTTTTTTTTTACAAGATTGGATGTTTCTTCTTATGAAATTCTACTAGTGCCTTATATATCTTAGATAATAATCCTTATCAGATAGGTATTGGGTGAACAATTTCTCCCATTCCATAGGTGGTCTTTGTATCCTGGTCATCATTTCCTTTGATGTGCAGAAATGTTTTAATTTAATGTAGGCCTGTTTGTTTATCTTTGTTTCAATGTGCTTTGTCAGTAGTGTTTTATTCTTGAAGATGCCATTAGCTTCAATGTCATGGAAAATTTTTCATATTCTTTCTCTATGTACCTTGTGGTTTCAAGTTAGTATCAAGGTATTTTATTTTATTTTATTTTATTTTTCATTTATGAGCAATACCCAATAGTACTCAGTAGATACTCCTAGCTCTGCACTCAGAAATTGCTCCTGGCAGGTGCTGGGAACCATATGAAATGCCAGAAATTGAACCTGGGTCAACTACATAGGAGATTAACATCCTGTCCACTGTGCAGACCACTCAGGTCCATATCAAGGCTTTTAATCCAGTTGTGCGTGATGTTAAAATTGATCTGACTTCATGTTCTTGCACCTAGCTGACCAGTTTTCCTGGCACCACTTGAAAAGGCTTTCCTTGACCCACTTCATACTTTTTTGCTCCTTAATCAAAAAAGAACTTATCGTCTATCTACGGATCTGTATAAGTATATTCAATTTTATTCTATTCTACTGATCTGAGAGTTTGTCTATATTCCAATAACATTCCTTTTTAGTTACTACACACTTTGTAGTACAATTTGAAGTTAGGAAAACTGATGACCCATCTTCTTTTTCCCAAGGATTGCTTTAGCTATTTCTGGAGGTTTAGTGTTCCATATGAATTTCAGGAGTGTTTAGCCTATTTCTTTGGAAAGCATTATAGATATCCTTATAGGATATCTACTGAGTCTGTATAATGTTTGGGAGAATATTGCATTTTGATGATGTTAATCCTCCCAATTAATGAACAGAGGATATGTTTTCATTTTGTGTGTGTGTGTCATCTTTATTTCTTGAATTAGAGTTTTGTAGGGGTTTTACTGTATAGGTATTTCAGCCCTTCAATTAAGTTGATTACAAAGTATTTGATTTTGTGAAGCACAACAGTAAATGGGATTGTTATCTTAATATCTTTTTGACCCCGCCCCTTAATATCTCTTTCTTCTCTTTTGTTAGTTGTATATAGGAAAGCCATACACTTTAATTTTGTTAATTTTGTAACCTTCCACTTTACTGTAGAGATCTATTATTTCTAGAAGCTTTTTTGTAGTCTTTAGAATTAATGAATATAGTATTGTATCATCTGCAATTAATGAGAGCTTTTCTGCTCTTCCTATCTGGATGTTCTTGATATATTTCTGGCCTAATTTCTATGGCATCGAATTCCAGCACTATTTTAAATAGAAATTGTGAACATGGGAAATCTTGTCTTATACCAAATCTAAGAAGGGAGGCTTTTAGTTTTTCCCCCATTGCGTATGTTTACTATGGGTTTGTAAGTAAATGGCATTGACTATATCGAAGAAAGTTTCTTCAATTCCCTTTTATTGAGAGTTTTTATCATGAATAGGGGATAGATCTTGTCCATGTTTTCTCTGCATCTACTGACATGATCATATACTTTTTATTTTTTATTCATATTAAGTATTATGTTGATTGGCCTGCATATATTAAACTTCCCTTGCATCTCTAGGATGAATCCAACTTGGTCATGGTGTATTATCACTGATGGAGTCTAAGGACTAATACTTTGTTAGTATCTTTGTTATTCATCTTTGCTTCTGGGGCCAGAGTGATAGCATAGTGGTAGGGCATTTGCCCTGCATGCTGCTGACCTGGAACAGGCCTGGGATCAACCTCAGCATCCCATATGTTCGCATAAGCCTGCCAGGAGGGATTTCTGATCAAGTCAGAGTAATCCCTTAGTGCTAAAGGTGTGGCTCAAAAGCAAACAAACGAAAAAAATCTTTGCTTCTGTGTTTATCAAAGATATCAGCCTGTCAGTCTCTTTTTTGTAGTGTCCTGCCTCCTTTTGTTATCAGGATGATGTATGCTTCATAGAAACAATTTGGGAGCATTTCTGTTTCTTCAATTTCCTGGAAGAGCTTGAAAAGGACTGGTACTGGGTTCCCCCTTAAAGGTTTGAAAGAATTCATTAGCAGTCCATCTGCAACTGGCTTTTATTTGGGGTAAAACTGTTCTTTTACCATTTTGATTTCTTTGCTAATGATGTGTCTGTTGAAGTATTGCAACTCATCTTGGATCAGTCTTGGGAAATTATAGAAATTGAAGAATTAATACATTTCTTCTAGTTTATCTCTTTTATTAACATAGATGTTCTCAAAGTAATCTTTGATGAATCTTTAATTTCTTTGGCGTCCATTATAATTATCACCCTTTTTTTCTCTGATTTGGTTAACTAAGGTTCTCTCTTTCTGAGTCTAGTTAGCTATTATCTATCTTGTTTAATTTTTCCAAAGAACAAACTCTAAGTTTCAATGATCATTTTGATTGTTTTGGGGATTCTAGTTTATTAATTTATGCTGTTTTATTATCCATTCTCCTATCTGTATTGTGGTCCTCTTGTTGGTCATTTACAGTTTCTTAAGGAGTACAATCAAGTTATTTATGTGAGCCCTTTCTTTTATTTCTTTCTGATAAATGCTTGCAAAGCTATAAACTTTCCTCTTAACATGACTTTTGCTGTGTCCCACAAGTTTTGGTAGCTTCTATCTTTATTCTTATTTGTATTCAGGAAACTTGATGTCATCTCTGACCCACTTCAGTAAGCCGCTATTTCATTTTCATGCATTTGCATTAGTTCTCTTTTGAATTGTGTCTGTAATTTGCATCAGTTTTTTAGTGCTTCAAGTTAAGAGAAGATAGTAGGTAAGATTTCTATCCTCTTGACTTTGTTTGATTATGTTTTGTGTCCCAGCACATGATCTATTCTGAATAATGTCTTGTGTATTTGACTTTGGGGGTATGAAAAGTTCTGTATGTGTCCACCAAGCTTCTCTTTTCTAGTTCTTTATTCAAAGAAAGTGTTTCTTACTGAATTTTTGTCTATTTTATATATCAAGAGATGACAGAATTAAAATCTTCTACTACTATTATATTGCTATAAATATCTTCCTTCAAGTTACTAAGCAGCGGTTTTAAGTATTTGTTGGCCCCTCTTGGGTGCATATGTTTAGGAGTGTGATTTATTCCTGATGTATGTATCCCTTGTTGATTGATAAATGACCCTCTTTGTCTATTATAACCTTATTGAGCCTGAAGCCTATATTGACTGATACTAGTATGGCCACCCCAGCCTTTGGATTGGGTTTTCTTGAACAATTGTCTTCTAATCTTTGTGTCTGTGTTTTCTCTGACTATTCAGATGTGTTTCTTGTAGGCAGCAGAATGCTAAGTTTAATGCTCTAAACCACCCTGCAACATTGTTATCTTACTTGGTAATTTTAGCTTAGTGACATTATGAGAGATTGCTGCCATTGAGTTTTGTGCCTTTTTTTAATACAAATTTGATGTTTTTTCCTGAAACCCTGTGTCTCTTTTTTTTTGTTTGTTTTTGGGTCACACCCGGTGATGCTCAGGGGGTACTCCTGGCTATTCGCTCAGAAGTCGCTCCTGGCAGGCACGGGGGACCATATGGGGAACCGGGGATCGAACCACTGTACGTCCTAGGTTAGCACAGGCACCTTACCTCCAGCGCCATCACTCTTAATTGATATTTAGTCAATTGACTTCGCTTTTTTGGTTTTTTGTTTTGGTTTTTTTATTTGTTTTGGGGTCCACACCCGGCGGTGCCCAGGGGTTACTCCTGGCTGTCTGCTCAGAAATAGCTCCTGGCAGGCACGGGGACCATATGGGACACCAGGATTCAAACCAACCACCTTTGGTCCTGGATCGGCTGCTTGCAAGGCAAACGCTGCTGTGCTATCTCTCTGGGCCCCTAGTCAATTGACTTTGAGAGAGATTATTGTCATTGAGTTTTGTGCCATCTTTTTTTTTTTTTTTGGGTTTTTTTGGGGGGGTCACACCCGGCAGTGCACAGGGGTTACTCCTGGCTCCATGCTCAGAAATTGCTCCTGGCAGGCACGGGGGACCATATGGGGCACCAAGATTCAAACCTATGTCCTTTTGCATGAAAGGCAAACGCCTTACCTCCATGCTATCTCCCGGGCCCCTTGTGCCATCTTTCTTTAGAAGTTTGGTGTGTTTGTGGGGTTTGTCTTGTCTTAAAATAATCCTTTTACTTCATATCTTAAATATAATTTCAAGTCAATGAAGTTACTGAGCTTTATCTGTGAAGATGCATATAGTTTCTTCAAATCTGAATCAGAATCCCTCTGTGTAAAGTATTATTGGTGAAGTGTTCATTACAAGTATTTTTCTAATATGTCCCACCACTGTCTTCAGGATGGATTCCTTTGGCATTCTCTAAATCTTAAGGATGTTCCTTGCTATATTATTTCCTATTTTGTTCTTGCTGTTTTCAGTATGTAATCTCTATCTGTGGTTTACATCATTGTGAGTAGGACATGCCTTGTGGTGCTTTTATTTGAGTCTATTTTAGTTAGTACATTATGGGCATCCAGGATATGAGTGCAAACATTCTCTAGTTCTGGGAACTTTTCAGCAATGATGTCTTTAACTATTGCTCCTTTACAGGGGTTTTCTTCTTAGATCTTTGTAACTTCAATAATTTTTATATTGCTTATGTTGAATTTATCCCAAAGTTCTCTTGTAATCTGATAGAGGCTTTTATCTCATCTTCTACAAGGTACATGGAGATTAAACAGAGGACTCTCATATGAAAAGATATCCCATAGTCCTTTGAGCAATCTTCAAGATTCAAAGTTTTGCTATATTTATAGCAACAGGAAACAGAATGTACAACAGAACCCAGAGACTTAGAAGTGAAAATCCAATAAGATTTATGTATAGTCTATAGTCTATAAGTTTTTATAGAAATATTTAAAATTCCTAATATAGCCTAAAAATTTCCATTGCTTTTGGAAAAAAAGTAGGTAAAGGAGAAAGGATTAGTAGGTATCTTTATGATTGATTCATGTAAACAAACTAAGGTAGATCCCAGTGTCCCTGCCTGGAGTCAGAGATAACAGAATTAAAGGAAAGCCTTTACTATGAACTCACATAAGATACTTCTTTTTTCACTGATTCTCTTTGTTGTTAATTTTTTCAACTCAATATTAAATTTTAAATGACTATGAGGATATTGAAATCTATATTTCTTTGTGGTAGTGTTACACAAACAGCTTAAAATACAATTATCTGTAAGGTAAATGTATAGTTCTTTACTGTGTCTCTGACTTACAGTACTCCTTGATATTTTAAGTGACTGGAATTATTCCTGTTACATTAGAGAAGATATATCTGATAGGAAGCACATAATCTACCTGTCATTGTAGTCTAAGAGGTATGAACATATTGGGTTTATACATATATGTGGTTCTTTAATTCCTCTGGTCCTTCAACAATGTTCATCTGATTCATCTGATCATTGGAACACTGCTAGTCTATTTGGTGGGCTCTAAAATTCATACCTGGGGCCAGAGATATAGCACAATGGTAGGATGTTTGCCTTGCAAGTGGCTGACCCGGTACTAATGGTGGTTCAAATCCTAGCATCCTTTATGTTCCCCATGCCTACCAGGAGTGATTTCTGAGCAGAAAGCCAGGAGTAACACCTGAGCGAGCGCCGATGAGTGTGGCCCCAAAACAAAGACAAACAAAACTAGAATCCATACCTATGTCTGAAGCAAAGTTCTGTGTGCTCTAACACAGATCATGTAAGATATCACACAATGTGAACTCTGTCTATTCATTTCTCAACAAGATCATATATAATTTCTATTATCAAAAATATCAGGTGAGACTTTCTTAAGATAGTGACTTAAAGTCAGTAATTGTTTAGTTATGAACATTTCCTTATGTACTAAAAATAAACATTTGTTCATTCAAATTTTATGTTCCTATCAAATAAGTAGATTTTTTTAACTGTAACAAGAATCTATCACAGCATCAGTCACCAATTTTCACTAATTCTTCTACTCATTTAACTATTTAGGAGCTTCTATGTGCTAGATATGAAATTATAAATACAGATACAGTGATTAATAAGGCATGTTGTATGACCACTCATGGAATTTTCAATATAAAGTGAGAAATCAAGCAAAAAAATATAAAATTGAACATAGGCCATATGCAAAAGTAAAATATAATGCAAGAGGTATAAATTGAGTTGGAATAAGGTATAAAGTAAAACATAATATGACAGTTACGAATTGGGTTGGTATGATGATTTGGTTTGAGATTCTAAGTGACATTAGATCTAAATGATGATATGAGTCACTGACTAAGGTAAAGATGTGGTTGAATAGTGTTCCTAACAGATGAGCAGTAAAAATATCCTGAAAATAGAAAAGGGTACTGTTATTTATCATACACACACACACACACACACACACACACACACACACACACACAATCAAGAGGGTACCTTTAACCTTTGGTTCTGTTTAATTTGTCCAGGTAGCAAGTAACAAGCTAGCCTAAACAGCCCCCAGGAAGGTACTCATTGACCTTTTTATATGCATAATCTCTATTTCCCTCCTCTCATCTTCATATCATTATAATGAGTTAGTACATAGAAAAAAGGATAAACTTTATGGATAACCAGCTGTGGGCATGGGGAGCATACAGCAGTTAAGAGACAGATTTGAGACTATGGAAGTGCCCTTCTTTTCTTAGCCGTACTCTTGCTACCAGGCTGTTTGTTGCTGTCCCATAAATATACCTAAGAATGCATTCTCCCTAGCAGAATGTTTCCTGCTTGGGTCTGTACTTT
Organism: Crocidura indochinensis; assembly: GCA_004027635.1. Taxonomy (NCBI): domain Eukaryota; kingdom Metazoa; phylum Chordata; class Mammalia; order Eulipotyphla; family Soricidae; genus Crocidura; species Crocidura indochinensis. Next base: position 20,676 of record PVKC010007141.1, read on the forward strand.
TCCTAGCAGGACACTTCCTAGTTAGGCCAGCACTTTACCTTAAGTTTACTTAACCCAGGATATTAGACAAAATCGTAGGGTCTGCATTTACGAGGAGAATTCCCAAAGAGAAGGCCAGTGTAACTAGAATATAATGAATAGAAGAGAGTAATAAAAGATAAAATGAAAGATGCTAAATAACATTATAATAAATTTAAGTTTTATTCTCAGAATAATAGCTGTCTACTGTAAAAATTTCAATTAATAGTGTCTACATTATCAAACAAACCAAATACAATAATGTGAACTTGACCAGTTCAAGTAATTTCTTCTGATTTTACTGATAACCCAAATAAACTTACTTCAAAGTACTTATCAAAATTTTACATATTTGTTTAACATCTGTCTCCCTAAGAGTATCATGAGCTCTGTTAAAATGGGGTTCTCAACTCTCATCACAAAATGACCAAAGACTAGCTTGATTAGAAAGTGGGGATTCAAAATGTATTTTTCCAAATGAAAAAGTAACGAACCAGTTCATGCATTCAAAAAACTCATATCATACTGAAGGAGGCCAATATATAATCAATGAGCAATAATACAAGTTTGCTATAAGTGCCATATTGGAAATATAAGCAAATACATAAACAAGCAATTAGCAAACATTCAATTCTTCTTAAAAAATGCTCATATTTATCAAAAACACCTATAACATATTCTATTGTTAATTATATTAGTTCTACTAATTAAATTAAATACATATTCTAGGAACAAGCTATTTTAACATGTTATTAGCATAACATCAATATTGAAAGAATTGTTCATAAAATGATCTATTAAATTTTTTTCTTTTTATTATAATGTATATCAACTCCCTACATCTGAAAATTAGATTCAAGACTAAAACATTCATACCATTCCTATATAAACTGTACAAAGATTCAAATTAAACAAGCTATTATATTCTCTTTTACTGTCAGATATCATGTTAATGGTCATGAGCAAAACCAAATTCTCCTATAACTAGTATAAATTATGTACTTAGTATAAATCACCAGGTTCAAACTTTGAAGACAACATAACCCTATTTGGTATAAAAATCTCAAATGGCATAGAAATAAAAAAAATGTGTTTAAACTATAGTACAAATAGACGTATGCTTTATATTAAAAGAAAAAGTCTTATGAAAATCCAAAGTACATAAATTTAGTTAAATGGTGCCATCTGGTGACACAAATTCTGCAACAAATACACAAAGTCCAGATCCATAAATGACATCCATATCTCTTAATGTCACCCAATCTTGTGTCAAAGTTAACAAGAAATGCTTGATCTTTTCTGACATAAAACATTGCTAAATCCGGGGCCGGAGAGATAGCATGGAGGTAGGGTGTTTGCCTTCATGTGAAGGGACAGTGGTTCAAATCCTGGCATCCCATATGGTCTCCTGAGCCTGCCAGTAGTGATTTCTGAGAGGAGTGGCCCCTGTGCGTTGCCGGGATGACCCACCCAAAGACCAAAATTAATTAATTAATTAATTAATTAATAAAACATAGCTAAACCCCTTCTGCTTATGACAGTGATTTAAAAAATTAAATTACAAGGATTATTTGGGCTACAATCTTGTATACTTTCAAACTTAGTTCTTTCAAAGAAATTTAAGTCTTATTGATTAAATATGAATATAAATTCCAGTGTTGGGGGGAAGGCCTTTCTCAAGTCGGCCCACCTCCTGTAGCCCCTTCGGCCAGCAAGTCGAAGGTTGTAGGGTAACAGCGGAGAAATCATCCATAGGCTGTCGGTTGAAGTTTCAAGATATCCAGCTTGATTTCAAGGACCTAATAGCCATGTGCACTTCTCCACATCCCTTCTCAGCTAAGATTTTCTTGCAGCCTCTTTTTGCTCCTCTCCAAGCACCCTTCCTGTGTCTGCTCTCCCCCAGCCCCCTGCCCCCTGCAGCCAGCCTCTTTTATTCTTCTATTCCAAACCCTCCCAGGTGTGAGTGGGTCTGACCATCGAGGTGAGATTAGCATATGGCATTGGTGGAGGGGTAATAAAGTCCAATATGATACCTATAAAATATCTAAAGGTATAAATATCAAAACTTTCTCGAATTTCTATTGCTTTTTTTTCCCCCTGAGCTCTATGATTCTGTACAACTACCTAAAATGCCACTTCTTTAAGAAATCTGTTACTGGGCCCGGAGAGATAGCACAGCGTTGTTTGCCTTGCAAGCAGCCGATCCAGAACCCAAGGTGGTTGGTTCGAATCCCGGTGTCCCATATGGTCCCCCGTGCTTGCCAGGAGCTATTTCTCAGCAGATAGCCAGGAGTAACCCCTGAGCACCGCCGGGAGTGCCCCCCCCCCAAAAAAAAAAAGAAACCTGTTACTGATTATACTGTTAAAATGCCTTTGACTTATAGTGCCCACTAATTTTTTAGTACCATTTATTACTACTCAACTGCACCATCCTGTCCTGGTACAACCCGGGGCACAGCCACATGACCCACCAAGTTTCAGCCTGAGATGGGAAAGGATCCCTCCCCCACCTGCAGAAATGCCCTCAATGCCACCAGCACTGATCCCTAAGACCAGCACTCTGGACACATGCTGCTACTAGAAGTGACCCAAAACTGTATGGAGGCCTTTATATACACAACTTTCCTTCTTCAATCCCACTAACACCCAGGATGTTGAGTAACAAAAGATTCACAGTTCAATCCAGAATACTTCCACAACAGGAATATCTAGAACTACACCTGCTTGTCCACTGAAATACCATCTCAGGACCATGAGTTATAAGACATCAAAAACAGCAGTCTTTAAAAACCAACAAATCAGGTAAGTGTTTAATAACAAATCATATTAGTACTGAGAAACTATGAATCTAACACTGAACTGATAGCACCCAAAAGGGCAATGAGTAGATACAGGAGTGCAATTGCAATAGAATACAGGGAGAGAAGTCCAGGCAAATACTCAAGCTTAAAAATATCTCAAGCCTCATAGATAAGAAACTTAAATTTTCTCTCTTTTCTCTCTTCTATCTTTTTTCTTTATTTTCTCTCTTTCTCTTTCATTCAAAATAGCAACACAGCCCTTTATAGCAATAATCTCTCTGCATGTCAATGGACTAAATTCTACAATCAAAAATCAGAGAGTAACCATGTATATCAAAAATGAAAATCTATCTAACTACTACTTACAGGAAACACTTAAACTCACAAGACAAATACAGGTGCAGGGTAAAATAATGGAAAACAATCACCTAAACCAATGGTAGATAGAATATAAATTAGGGACAATCATACTTAGACTAAATAGCATTCAACATAAAGAAAATAATTAGAGACAGAGATGAACAATTATTGTTTAGAGAAAAAATAGATCAAGAAGAACTAACTCTTTTTTGTTGGTTTCTTTTTTTGTGTGTTTGTTTTTGTTTTTGGGTCACACCCGGCAGTGCTCAGAGGTTACTCCTGACTATCTTCTCAGAAATAGCTCCTGGCAGGCACAGGGGACCATATGGGATGCAGGTATTCGAATCAACCACCTTAAGTCCTGAATCGACTGCTTGCAAGGCAAATGCCACTGTGCTATCTCTCCAACCCCCTTTTTTGTTGTTGTTGTATTTTTGTTGGTTTTTTTTTTGGGGGGGGTGGGTGTCATACCCAACAATGCTCAGGTGTTACTTCCCTGTCCTGCATTTAGGAATTATTTCTCCCAGTGCTTGCAGAATCATGTGAGATGTCAAGACTCGAACACAGTTTAGCTGCATGCCCTAATTCAAAGGTCTGCAACTTTTAAGACATAAGGAGCAACTTGAACTCATTTCAAAAGGGAAAAAAACCTGGGAGCCTCAAAATCATCACTATATTTCAAACAAATATAGCACTCCATACATTGTTCCTTATCTTAATGATATATACAGTATCGTGCAGTTAGCTATCTGAAGAAAAAAAGAACTTTTTCACTTAACAAAGTAAAATATATTTGTGCAAATTAATAGCCAATTAAAATATTTAATTTGCCTGTTTATTGAGATTTTGCTCCTGAACCTCATTGTACAGTGTCTGCACATCACGGCTGTAACTGCACATCAGTTACCTTCACTTTCACACAGGTTTGTAAGCTATCATCTGTGAGGTATGATTGAATTTGGTTTTTTATTATTTCTTTGTTTGACCCCCTCAGAATTATTCCTCCTCATAGAAATAAACATTAAATTAACAAGTTACCTTATTTAAAAAAATGCATCTGGCCCCAAAATTTTGTAAATTAATTAGTTGAACATCCAGAGGCAGCAGAGGTAAGTGATACTGCTCTGCCTCCCTGCTATTGGCCCTGCTGTCAGAGCCAAAGCAGGGCTTCAAAAGAGCTGTGGTGCTGGAGCGGTGGCACTGGTGGTAGGGCGTTTGCCTTGCACACGCTAACCTAGGACAGACCACAGTTCTATCCTTCGGTGTCCCAAGTGGATCCCCCAAGCCAGGGCTGATTTCTGAGAGCATAGTTAGGAGTAAACCCTGAGCACTACCGGGTGTGGCCCAAAAAAAACAAAACAAACAAACAAAAAAAGCATGCAGCTCTGGAGCCACAGGTTGCTGACCCCTGCCCTAACTGGTAAGGCAAGTTCTCTACCTTCGAAGAATTAATAACTCTTAATAACATCCATGCAGCAAATGAAAGATCAGGAAAAAATCTCAAAGCTTCTGCTCACAGACCTATAGAAAAAACAGTGTCAAACACATAATAGTCATGGGAGACTTCAACACTCTACTTTTGCCATTAGATAACTAACCAGACATAATATTAGCAAAGGTAAGAATCCTAAATGAGGAGTTAGAAGTAGGGTTGATAGACATATAAGGACTCTTCACTCCCAAAAAGAAGAATGCGTACTTTTTTCTGGTGCACATGTAATGTTCTCTAATATCAAACATGCATAAATTTACAAATATAGAGATGGGGCCGGGCGGTGGCACTGGAGGTAAGGCACCTGCCTTGCCTGCGCTAGCCTAGGACGGACTGACTGCGGTGACCGCGGTTTGATCCCCCGGTTTCCCATATGGTCCCCCAAGCCAGGAGCGACTTCTGAGCGCATCGCCAGGAGTAACCCCTGAGCGTCACAGGGTGTGGCCCAAAAACCAAAAAAAAAAAAAAAAAAAGAAAAGAAATTAATTAGAGACAAAGATGGACACTTATTGGTTAAGGGAACAATAGACCAAGAACTGGTAACTGAGTTAGCTCAGGTAAATGCCATCTTCTGGGGATGAGGACAGGCCAAGTCCTACTAGCCACAAAGTCTGATGCTCCACCCACATTAGACTTCCTCTGGCATACAAAAGGCCCAACTCCAGGACTAATCTCCCAAGCTCCTGAAGTCTAAGGCCACAGGGCATCTCAAATTTCACAGTAGTGACATCTAGCAGAACAAAAAATTACATGGGAATATTGTGTATGTAGAATTCCACTAAGCTCATTGAGTAAAAACAGTAACACTGAAGTCTCAGCTATGCCTAACAGCCTAGTAAATCCTCAGACTTTAGTAACACCATTATGAGGTATATCTTTTAACAAAAAACATAAAGTAAATTATTTTGTTCCTGCCAAGAGAAGCATGGGGAAGGGATGGGGGGGACTTGGGGACATTGATGAAGGAATGTCACACTAGTGATGGGATTGGTTTTGAAACATTAAGGATCTGAAACAATTATATTATGAACAACTTTATAAAACATGGTAATTATATAAAAATTCAAATTTTTCTTATTAGAAAAAGGAATCTCCCAAAGAACAAAAATCCTGGTCTAGATGCGTATACTTGTGAATTCTCCCAAATCTTCAGCAAAATGTACTGCTAATACTCCTTAAACTCTTTCAAAATATTGAAGAAATAAGAATCCTTCCTAGCACCTTTTTAAAAGTTATTACACTGATGCCTAAAGCAGATAAAGACCTCCTAGAAAATAAGAGTACAGACCAATTTCCCTGATGAATATTGATGCAAAAATTCTCAATAAAATCTTAACAATACAGCAATCAATCCAACAGCACTTTAAAAATATCATATACCATGACCAATTGAAATTCATTTAAGAAGCAAGGATAGTTCAACATATGTGAGTCAATTAAGATACTATGCTACATCAGTAAAAGATTAAAATCATATGATTATATTAATTGATGTCAAGAAAGCTTTTGATAAGATCCAGCATCTATTCATAATAAAAAAGGGAGGTGGAGAGATAGCATGGAGGTAGTGAGTTTGCCTTGCATGCAGAAGGATGGTGGTTCGAATACCAGCATCCCATATGGTCTTCCAAGCCTGCCAGGAGGGATTTCTGAGTGTAGAAACAGGAGTAACCCCTGAGTGCTGTCGGGTGTGACCCAAAAAATAAATAAATAAATAAATAAATAAATAAATAAATAAATAAATAAATAAATAAATAAAATAAAAAAAACACTCAACAAAAGAGGGGTAGAAGGAACATTTGTCATGACAGTAATGGCTTTCTAAAACAAACCCAAAGCCAAGATCATTCTTATTACCTAACTAAATCATTCAATAGTGAATCCATCTGGGCATAGACTTTTGTTTTAGAGAAGTCTTTTGACTACCATTTCAATTTCCCCAGTAGTGATAGATCTGTTCAGATATTTCAGATCATCTTGGCTCAAACTTGAGAAATTATAGGAGTGCAAGAATTATTTTTTATTTAAACACTGTGGTTACAGGGTTGTTCATAATAGTTTATGTTGGGGGGGGAGTTCCACAGGTAGAGTTGTTCATGTTTGAGGTACAGTCATACAATGTACAAAAACCTTTACTAGAGTACAGTTCCCACCACCAATGTCCCCAATTTCCCTCTCCCCTTTCCCAATGTCCTTTCCCTTTCTTGTCCCTGGGGCATACATTTTTCTTATCTACTTATAGATAGATAGGTAGACAGACAGACAGACAGACAGACAGACAGACAGACAGATAGATAGATAGATAGATAGATAGATAGATAGATAGATAGATAGATAGATAGATAGATAGATAGATAGATAGATAGATAATTTCTTTCTATTCCTTTGTAGTACAGTGCACATTTCCTGCCAATGTCTCCAGTTTCCCTCCCCAATCTATTTCTGGGCATTTTCTTTTTATCTCCTCTCTCTCTCTCTCTTTCTCTCTCTCTCTCTTGCCCCTTCGTTGCTTAAATAAAGAGGAACCCAAAAAAAGGGTCATGGGACTATCAGTAGAGTACCTGCTTACAGAAGAGAGACCACTAGCTTAATCACCAATACCATCCCACCTGCTAAGTGTACTTGCATTGGAATCCTAGGTCCATAACAAGTATATGACCTGTAGAGTAGTGCAACCATATATTTGTGAACTCCTCACACACACATATCAAGTGGGCAACCTCAGGATTCCACGACATAGTGAAGGGGGTAGGGGAATAACCTAATAGAATTTTGAAAATAGTAATATTTCAGTTATCTAAGAAAAATATATATGAATTAATCTGTCAAATTTAACTAAATTCTAATTCATTAATATTCAAATTCTGCAGTGTTAGTAATACAATCATCATAAAACTTACAATCCACTGGAGGAAAAAATATAATTTCCTCAGTATTACCACAAGATGTCACCCTCTGCCTAACATCTAAATGTGCAGTATCTAGTACATTTTCTGTTTTAAGATTTTGGATTGAGGAGGAGGTCAAGGGGGTGGAAAAGAAATATAACTTTCTTGTTTTTTAATTAATGAAAGTGTCTCTTTCCAAAGAAGACATACATTGACCAATAGATATATAAACTATTTATCACTTATTAGATAATAGGAAATATCTATTAGATATTAGAATTGCACATCAAAACAACTCAGACCTGTGAGAATGACCTGTATCAAAAAGATCAGAAATAATTTCTGACAGAGGTAGAGAAAAAGAAGTATTCATTCACTGTTGCTAAGAATATCAACTTTTTCAGCCTGTATGGCAAACAACATGGAGATTTCTCAAAAAAATTAAAACAAAACTACAGATCTACTGGTAACACTGCAATAGTGCAGCAGATAACTTGCCTTAGCACAGGCCAATTCTGGGTTTCCATACAGTCCCTCTGTAATCACCATGAGTGATCCTTGAGTGCAGAGTCAGGATGGGTTAAGCACTTGTAGGCGGAACCCCTAACCCCAAAAAAGGAATTCCAGCAGTTCAGTTTTGTTTTGTTTTTTAATATATATATATTAAAATATATATTATATATTATATAATATATATATTAAAATATATATATATTTTTTTGCCTTGCACACAGCTGATCCAGGACAGATGATGGTTCAAATCCCGGCACTCCATATGATCCCCCGAGTCTGCCAGGAGCAACTTCTGAGTGCAGAACCAGGAGTAACCCCTGAATGTCGCAGGATGTGACCAAAAAAAAAAAAATTCAGTTCAGGATAGACACAGGTTCAGAGTAAAAAGATGGAAACCATTATACAAACATCAACAAAACAAAAAAGGAAAAATATTCCCTCAAAGAAGAAATACAGATGGCCAAAAAGCACATGAAAAAATGCCCTGCTAGCAGCCAAAATGAGTTCATTACTCAGCAACCCAAATAGTCATCTGAGCACTGCCTGGAGTGATTCCTGAGTGCTGAGCCAGGAGTAACCCCTGAGCAGAATTGACAAAAATTCAAGGCAAGGAGATTTTCATTAGTAAATTTTGGGGCATAAACTTTATTGAAAAGTAAAAATAAAGAAAAGTTTTCATACTGATTGAAAAGGATGCATGTTGGGGCCGGAGAGGTGGCGCTAGAGGTAAGGTGTCTGCCTTGCAAGCACTAGAAGTGGTTCGATTCGCAGGTGTCCCATATGGTCCCCCTAAGCCCGGGGCAATTTCGGAGTGCTTAGCCAGGAGTAATCCCTGAGCATCAAACAGGTGTGGCCCAAAAACAACTAAAAATTAAAAAAAAAAAGAAAAGGATGTATGTACACATATCATACAATATTTATTACAGCACTCAGTACAATAGCTAAGAGCTGGGATCAACCTTGATCAGATAAGTGGATCATGAATTTGTGATACATATATACATATAGTTATAAGAAGAGATACAACCCTGCAATTTGTTGCAGCATCAATGGAACTGGAAGATATATTACCGTATTTTTGCTCTATAAGACTCACTTGACCATAACATGCACATAGTTTTTAGATGCTCTCCTCCATTGCACTCAGGCTTAGTTTCAGGTAACATTCACTCCATAAGATTCACTTTGGTGGGGGGGAGGGGGTAGTGTGTCTTATGGTACAAAAAATATAGTATGTTAAGTAAAGTAAGCCAGAAAGTTGTCAGGAACACTTTAGGCCCCAGAGTATAGCAAGGAGAAGGAAAAAATTAAATAGAAGAGGAGAAACAAAATATGAAAAGATGGC
>PVKC010007142.1:0-30063 GCA_004027635.1 Crocidura indochinensis
TGCTATCTCCCGGGCCCCTTCCTCATCAATCTTGATTGAAATATCTATTTAAGATTACATGTGGATTGTAAGTACTTATTAAAGTGCCTGGCACATATCAGGGGTCTAAATTTGTTCACCATTAAGTATTCTCTGTATGTTTTAAGTCGTTTCCTGCATTCACTTAACTTCAAAAAATATTGCATTCTATTTTCATATGCTTCTATTTTCTAGACCCTGCAATACATTTAAGAAAACCAATTTAAAAGCAAGATAAATTCAAGAGAAATATAACTAATTCTCAGATGAATTAGACCAAAGAAGATTGTGACCCTAAAGTAATTATAATGAAAAATATTTTTTGAAACTGCAAGGTTCGTGTAAAGTATTCAGCAGCAGCAATAGCATAAAAGGAATTAAAATCCAGAGAGAACTTTGGTTGCAGTTTTAGGGGACAAAAATAGCAATCCCTGGTGATTTTAATCAATATTTAGATTATCTTTTAAGAGATGATCATTATATGGAGTGAGGAAACAGTCACAAAGTATTATTTTTACTTCTTTCTATGATAATTGTTTACTATGAGGCAGTGAAAAAGGTACAAAGGTAATACAAAAGGATGAAAAGGGTGATGTAGAAACTTAATTATCTTTACATTTACTCTGTTTATATCAACAAAGTCACTTGAAAAGACACACATGAGAGAAAGAGGAGGAATACCCAGCTAGATGTTTGTATTTGTATTATTTCACTTACTCCTTTCATTAATCTCACAAGGCTGTTTGGTGAGGATTGGGTAAATTATCTTGTGACATAGATTTTCAGTGGTTTAAAATAGTAGGATTTACAGATCCTGGTATTTCTCAAAGGCAGCTCACTCTCCATGTGGTAACTCAGCTTTGAGCTTCCTATCACATCACCACATGCCTTCAAGATGGTCCGAGATTGTCTTAGAAAGATTATCTTTGAAACTTCTGCAGAATTTCAAAATGCCACAAACGTTTTCCACACATGTTTCATTGGCCAAAGCAGGTTAGAGAACTTACTTACTCTCAAAGGAGAGGAAAATGTAATTTTCTAGAGTGCCCCAAAGCACAAGAGGCAAAAACACTGGTTAAACTAATTGATGGCAATCAAAAGAAGACTTATGATTTGAAGGTGAGGACGCCGAGAATCACAGAGATTAATAAATAACATTGTTACTTTACACCTTACTATTTATATAACATTTCCCTATTCCTTTTTAGTGTAGTGGAGTGTCAGTCATAGGGATATATTCTTTCCATCGCAACATAATGGCAGTGTTTTCTACTTAAATCAGTGCAGAAGTGAGCATTGTACATTGCTGCATCACTGCCCAGTATGTCAGTCATGATTTTATATATATATACATATATATGTATATATATATGCACACACACAGACATATATATATACATATATATATAAAATCCCAAATTTAGTAATATCATTATGCACTTCGGAATGAGTTCCTAACCATGATTCATCAAATAGTTTAAAATGTGTCATGTTGGTTGCATTTTTAAACTTGTTTTGCTTTTCATTTTCTAAATGATTTTTTGTAGTCATTTGCCCTGAAAAAACCTCTTTGGTGCACTTACAGCCTAGTGAAACCCATGGCATGTAGTTCAAAGAAAGTTTACCAATTAGGCTAAGGACATTTTCCAGGTTCAAGGAAGCCTTCTTCACATTTGCAAATGGTTGAGGATCAGGAAAGATAGTAGTTCAAAGAGACTAGTCAGTCTAGTAAAAATAAGTACCTTGGTTTCCCATTAAATTTGCCTTTGTAAATAAAGTACAGTGTGTTTCCCTTTGATCTTATGAAGATAGTCCAACATGCTATACATAGCACAGAGATGAAAGTAGATGAGGTTGTTTAAAATGAAATATGCCACTGAGTGATATAAAGCTTTCAAACTCCTTTGAGCAGAAGCAGAAGTAATCTTGGCTATGCTTTGCAGTATTTTCAGGTTATTTTTGATTAGTATGAACAAGCAGCTATTCCTGTGGGGAAAAAAAAATACAACATTAAGTATGGCTGTGATCAATGATTTTTGAGAGACTACATATATCTGTTTTCATTGCATGAAAATTACATCTAGCTTTCATATTATTTTGCCAAAATTTTATTGCCATTCTCTTCTCTGACCAAGACATTGCAATTTAAAAGTTTAATAAGAATGCTTCTATTTCCTTATATGTTATGTTCCTCTGATTGATTACATAGCTACTATTTTTTGGTAGAGTATAGATAGTAAAGTAAAATATATATATATATATATATATATATATGTTTGTGTTTTTTATTTGAATGAACAGGTTCTAGTATCTGGTTTAAAAATTTTCTGGTGCAATTACTTCTTGGGTATCAAGTTTTATCTTAGTTTTAAAAAAATACAGGTTGTTTTTGGCTAATTAATTGATTAACTGAATGGTAGTATTTTTAACTGATGATTTTAATTCAAAGGAATTAAGTCCTAGTATATGATTTTTGGAGTTTTTTTTGGGGGGGGGTACAGCTGGTAGCACTCAGTGGTCACTCCTGGCTCTGCGTTCAGAAATTGCCCCTGGCTTGGGATACCATATAGGATGCCAGGGATCAAAACCTGCGTCCATCCTGGGTCAGTCGCTTGCAAGGCAAATGCCTTACCACTATGATATCACTCCAGCCCTCTTAGTATATGAGATTTCAATACAAGAAATAAAATTGAATATGTAAGGAGGTCTGAAGTATCTCAGACAATGACTTCTCTTGGTATTCTTGCCATTTGTTGGGAAAGCTAAACTGGGAATCACAAGTACTATTCCTTCTGTTCCTTCTATTCCTCCTATGTGACAGTCTCTTGTTAAGAAAATTTTTGTTGTTGCTGTTGTTGGGTTGGTATGTCACAATGTGTGTGTGTGTGTGTGTGTGTGTGTGTGTGTGTGTGTGTGTGTGTGTGTGTGTGTTAGCGTGAGAGCGTGAGCTCAAGGACTACTCTCAGCTCTGTGCTTAGGGATCATTCAGTACTAGGAGGACTGTGTCATATAGAAACTTAAATCTGGGCTTTCCCCCTGTAAAACACGTGCTCCAGCTCATTGAGTCCCTGTTTATCTAGGCTTTTAAAAGTTAGTTGAGGTCCCGGAGATATAGCATAGCGGTGTTTGCCTTACAAGCAGCCGAATCCCGGTGTCCCATATGATCCCTTGTGCCTGCCAGGAGCTATTTCTGAGCAGATAGCCAGGAGTAACCCCTGAGCACCGCCGGGTGTGGCTCCCCCTAAAAAAAAGTTACTTGAAAACAACTTATTTTTTAAAGTTTAAATTATTTATACCATTTGTACTTTCAGTACTTACATGACTTTTTGGGGAACAATTTAACAAATACTCATTTTCTCAACTTAGTCATCACAATTGATTTCTTTGCATATAAGATTTTGTGAATAAATATAAACTGTGTTCAAATTCAGTAATGTGTTTCTTGAAGATGAAAATTCATGTCTATATATGTTCTTATGTTAGAGGTGATTTTATATAAATAAATGCATAATTACATTACTATATCAATAAACCAGATAATGGTAAGCAGAACATCCAAAAGTGCTGCAGTTCTCATTTCTAGAGCTTAAGAATAGATGACCTTATGTGAATGAAAAAAACTTTGAAGATTTGATTAATTTTCAGGATCTTGAGGTAGATAGATTATCCTGAATTATCTAGATAAATGCAGACTAAATACAAGAAAAGCAAACCTGGGTGGGGGAAGATTAGAGAGTTAGTATAAGGAGCTAAAAAAAACAAGTATGGATGCCCTGGGGAAGCTCAAAAAGATAACAAAAAATTATTCCCTGGATCCTCAAGAATGAAGTCTACAAACATCATCATTTCAACTTCGTGAGACTAGTGCTAGATTTCTAAGGTCCAGTATTATGCTGTAAAAAAAGTACTGTTTTATACCACTTGTTTTGTGTGTGTGTTTTTTTTACAGCAGCAATAGGAAAATAAAATAGATTTGGGGACTAGGAGAGAAATTTGAACCATATAGTACAGAATATATCAGTCATTAGTTTTACTTTAACTTGAGATAAAAAACAATGTCTAAAGATACAATTTATAGCATATTAGGGAGAATAAAGCAACATATAAAAGTTAATTTAATAAGCTTTTGTGTGCAGGAATTGTCTTATCCTTGTTTCACAGTGAAAATAGTCATTTATTTTTCTAATTATATTGATAATATGAGAACAGTACAAGAGGAAAAAACAAACACAACTCTCAAACCATTTGAAATCTAACCATATTGAGGGATCTTCCTCCTATATTTTAGTGACTCAGTCACACATTCCCATTTAATATATCAATGTGTTAAATTTTACATAATTGAGATAATTATACTTGTCAATTTATGATGGCTAAATTATTTTTATAAAGTACTGAGATATATACACTAGAAAAAGTAAACACCTGGGGCCGGGTGGTGGCGCTGGAGGTAAGGTGCCTGCCTTGCCTGTGCTTGCCTAGGACTGACCACTGTTCAATCCCCCCGGTTTCCCATATGGTCCCCCAAGCCAGGAGCGACTTCTGAGCGCTTAGCCAGGAGTAACCCCTGAGCATCACCGGGTGTGGCCCCCCTCAAAAAAAAGAAAAAGAAAACACCTGTTTCCAACCAATATTTATAAAGATTCTTTGCTTCAACCCAATTGTGTTTTAGCTCCCCTCTCCCAGTACTAATCTCTTTTTTTGGACTGGGATTCATCATCCTCAGTAAAGTTGGCATCAATGTAGTAGTGTGTGTTCCAGGAACCAAACATCTATCTAAATAGACATATGGAAAAAAGGTCTATAAATATACATACACATATGTTATATATACATATATATTATAAGTGAAATGTATAATTTACTTATACACATATTTACAATATATAAATATATGTACATATCTACATGGACACAAATACATATATTTTATGTATGTCTGATCTTTTAAGGAGGATTATTATATTAAGTAAAATAAGTCATTCTTAGGTTTTCCATCCCAGGGATACAGGACAAGTAGATAACACATAATATGTAGTTAGGAAAAAATGAATTCAGGCAAGGATCTTATGATAAATCAATGTCCATGTGAATACAGATTTCCTTCTATTCGTAATTAATTTATTTATATATTTTGGTGTAATTCTTTATCCCAGACTATCTGGTAGAGAAGTAAACAAAACAAACAATTCAGGAATTAAAACATATGCTTTCAAATTCCATGTATAAATAATAGTTTCAGGAAGTGTTGCATTTGATGTCTTATGTTTAAAAACATAAACTACCTATATAGGTAAATGAACAATTGCTAGCAAGTGCATTTAGTAAGTAAATTATGTATTTAAATAATGTATTTCATTAAATATTCTTTCATGTAGATGCATACTCTAATGATAATAACTCTAAAATATGCATAGTAAAGAGACGTTACAAAACATGGTGATGTAGGTAAGAGGCCAGCCTGGATCCCTGAGCACAGCTGAAGACTGACCGGGTTGTCCAAAACCAGGAGTAGTCTCAAGCACTTATGCATGTGGCCCTAAAATCAAAACAAAACAAGAAGAAATATACATTTTTAGATGGCAAATTATAGTATTAGCTCCTAGTTGACCAAGAGGTAATACATTTTCACCCTCTTCAGATAAATTGTTTCTTATCTTATAGCTTTTACTATTCTTTTTGTTTGTTTTTGGGTCACACGCTTGATGCTCAGGGATAATTCCTTGATCTGAACTCAGAAATCACTCCTGGCTCAGGGGAGCATATGGGATGCCAGGGATCAAACGCAGACTCATCTTGGGTCAACTGAGTTCAAAGCAAACATCCTACTGCTGCAGCCTATTGCTCCGGTCCAGCTTTCACTATTCTACGATGATTTTTTTTTTTATCAAACTAGAATTGAGTAAATTCAGACTGAATTAAAGTCTGAATCAGAATCACAAAATAGAAAGTTTAAAAGATAAGGGCAATGAGAAATAGGATTATGTGCAATAAAAATGTAGAAAGATGAGAATCACAGAGAAAAAAATATCCATAATATTTAGCCTGACTCCATTATGGCTAGAAGTAACCCTAATCAAGTATATAACCTCTTCCTGATTCTCGGAATAAATCTTTCATTTCGAGATACATGTTACCAGTGCCTGAGGACACTTATTTCTCTCTTTTTTTCCTTTTTTTGGGGGGTCACACCCTGTGACTTTCAGGGGTTACTACTGACTCTGAGCTCAGAAATGGCTCCTGCCAGGATCCAGAAACCAAATGGGATGCTGGGAATCGAAAAGGGCATACAAGGCAAATGCCCTACCACTATTATTTGTCTTTTTTGAGTAAGTACTCTTTTTTTTTTTTTTGAGTAAGTACTCTTGGCCTTTCTTCTTTATATTTACTGTTTCCCACGAGGATAAATTTTTTAGAGAAATTTGGAAAATTTTGGAGAATATCCCCTTCTCTTCATTTTTTTCCAACTCTTCCTCCTCTTTCATTTCTTTTTCGTTTCCCACATGTCCCTTACTGAGCCAGTCCTCCTTGCCTACTCTCCAACGGAAACTAACCATTTCACATGCGTTTTTCTTTACTTCCCTAAGGTCAAGTTATTAGATTGGAGGTATTAATAGTTAAACATTTATGCCAGTAATAGAATATATTGGTCAAATTCATTGTAGAAATATTATCAAGTGCACTTAGTTTCATAGCTAGAGTTATATTTCTAATCTAATGTTCATCAGTAATAAAACATCTATTTGATGCCGTATTTCCCTTTTAGTTGGTACAAGAGTGGTAGAATAGGAAGGACTAGGTTATCTAGGTTATCTAAGTTATCTAGGTTCCAGGTAGTTATATCAAATTGCTTCAGGATGATGTCATTAATTATCCAAATTTAATTTTTCTTCTTAGTTAAATATTACCAATCAGTCTTTGTAAACTTGTTTCTTTATGAGGCTCTTCATAGGAAAATAATTATGTGCCAGAAGATGTTAATTATTTTATTTTCTTAGCAGTATTAACTTTTTACTTTTGTGAAACTTGGTAAAGTACATTTGACCTTAGGAAATATGTTTATCAATTGAATGACTTTGGCGGTTGTAAACAAAAAAAAGTTCTGAATTCAATCAATTAAGAATTCAATTCAACATAGGATTTTTTTGTTTTGTTTTCTTTTGTTTAGCTTCTTTTGGACTACACCCAGCAGTGCTCAAGCCTTGCTTATGGCTTTGTGCCCAGGGATCACTCTGGTAGTGCATGGAGGGTTATAAAGAGTGCCAGGGATTGAACACAGGTGAGCCAAGTGCAAGACTGCAATATTATTGCTCTGACCAATCAACAATTTTTTTTTTTTTTTTGGTTTTTGGGTCACACCCGGCAGTGCTCAGGGGTTACTCCTGGCTCCATGCTCAGAAATTGCTCCTGGCAGGCACGGGGGACCATATGGGGCACCGGGATTCGAACCGATGACTTTTTGCATGAAAGGCAAATGCCTTACCTCCATGCTATCTCCCGGGCCCCCCAATCAACAATTTTAATATTAGTAACTGCTGTATGGTTTAATGTGTAAAAAATGCATGATTGCCTTACATTCACATGTCTTTAGATCTAGATAAGTAAGGAAAGCAAAATTCAATTAGTCAGTATTGCCACCTAGATAAGAATTATAGACTTTATTTACTAACTTAAAAATTTATTAATTATAATTTACTTCTAATAGGGATGAATCAGGAGAATTTTTTTTCTTTCAGTTTTGAAGTTCTTATTATAGTCTGCTCTTATCTATAGGGTTTAGCACTTTCCATTCACGTTGTCTTTCCGAGGACTAGCTGACAGCGTAAATATAAACTCTGAAATTTTGTGAGATGCTATATTTTCTTTGTGGAGAAGAATTTTTTATATATCAGAAGACTTAGGGGCCGGGTGGTGGCGCTGGAGGTAAGGTGCCTGCCTTGCCTGAGCTAACCTAGGACGGACCACGGTTTGATCTCCCGGTTCCCCATATGGTTCCACGTGCCTGCCAGGGACGACTTCTGAGCGAATAGCCAGGAGTAACCCCTGAGCGTCACCGGGTGTGGCCCAAAAACCAAAAAAACAAAAACAAAAACAAAACAAAAACAAAAAAAACCCAGAAGACTTAGAATTGATTATAAAAATGCTTATGATGCATGTGTATTGGTTCACTAATGTTTCTCTTTGCTATAGAAAGCAATATAAATGAGATCTTTAATTGGTTAGAATAACAGGTAAATCTTTTATATGTCTAAAGACAAATCCACGTATGAGAGGTCAGCTCTTTGACTTCATTTAAAATTTTTAATTGAAGACTGACAGATTTGTGCATCTAGAAGGATGTAATTAATTTTTCATATAACGTTTGAACATTCAGGAAAATTTAAAGGAATTGACTTTCAAAGTTTAAGTTTTTAAGTAGTGTTTAAATGGAAGAGGGAGTGTGATGATTTATATATGCACAGGAAAATGAAGTATATTCAACATACTAATGCAGTTTAAAATATTAACAGGAGTTTAATTAATAAAGTTTATTACTGGTTGTAGATAGTAATTTCAGACCTCCTTTAAAGTGACTGAAAATTTCCTAGCTTTATACATGAGATAATAATAGTTCTAAAATTAACTGAAAGCTATAAAAAAACTAATTTTTCCTTACTTTAACTATCATAAATTAAATGTTTTAAGGACTAATAATCTCTTAATGATTTTCCCACATAAAACTCACTCTTGAGGAACCAAAACTCTCATTTAATAGAAATCACTTTTAGTATACACACAAAAGTCAAGTTTCTAAAAGCAAAACATTAAGGACTAGAGATTAGTCTGTAGTATATTAACAGAGAAGGTCAATCCCAGTTGGCCTTTTGGGAGACAGACAACTGACCTTAAACATACTGAATTCTGGACACATAATTATTGGCAATAATTACTGGCAATTCCTTTCATTTTTTGCAACTTCTTAATTTTTTGTTAAAATAAGTTATTTCCTTAATACATGAATGTTAAAAATAAAACATATCATTGATAGTAAAGTTCAGTTTAAGAAACCAAAAAATTTTAGATTACTCAAGCAAGGCCTTTTTGGCAATAATAAAGACAAATTTTAAATTTTAGTATTAGACTTTACCAAACATCTTGAAATTTCCCATGAGGTACTGCAATAGAACTTTTGGACACCTTCCTAGTTTTTATTGTGGTCATTGGTTATTAAAGACAACTAAAAATCAAGAAAGGTTAGGAGTCATATATTGTTTGAATTATAATTGAACAGAAATTACAGTTGGGCATAAGTATTAGTTGTAAGGCTCTGGGAAACATTTAGATTCTTTTTTTTCATCTGCAAATTGGGGTGATATTATTTACCTACTTATCTTACAGGATTATTAGAACTTTAGAGAAATCATAAAAACATTGCTATACATTGTGTTAAATGTGATTCCTATGGGGACTGTGAAAACAATTCAGTATGTATTGTTAGGTGAGAGTGGTTGAGTATGAGAAAGGTGAGAGAGAGAGAGAAAGAGAGAGAGAGACAGAGAGAGAGACAGAGAGAGAGAGACTATACAATGGACCAGCTGCCTTGACAATATGCTATTGTAATGAATTATGGCTGGCTGCCAAGCACAGACTCCAAACACCCTTGTGCAATGTTAAGCAATGATCTGCATAGTGTAAATGATACCCTGCAAGAACTTCAACTTAGACTTCATGGTGTTGAAGCTTTGGCCTCATACAGTCTCCCAGAGATCACATATCCTCTAGTTTATTTGAGTGAGAAAAATCTCTAAGCGCAACCAATTGTCCATATAGATTGAGAGCTGTCAACTTAATTCCTTAAATTGGTGAATACATTTCATTCACTAACCACATGTTCTGGTGTTAATTTTGTTCATATAGCCAGTGGCTGCTTGTAACCCTTACCCTCTCCTCTGCTCCACACAATTATTAAGGGAAAATATCGGTCTTGGACTCTCTTGTGGAAATTGTACAAAAAAGTTTGTCTCTTACATATCTTGTGGTTGATGAAATTCTAAAAGTGGAATTTTATATCAAGTCCAAATCTAAGCAATATTAAAGGAACAAAATAAAATGTTTTGAATTTAGGAGAAAGGGAGGATGGGCAAAAAAGGAAGAAAGAAAGTGAAAAATTCTTATAGTGTTTGGGTACAAAATAAGAGGGATTTTAAAAAAATTATATTTAAAAATCTACATAAAGGGAAACATCTTCATTGAAAACTTTACTGAAACTCAACTTTTTTCACTAAAATCTTTTGTATATCTTAACACACCTTTTAATGGAATTAACAGAAATAGAGTTTAATCAATTACAAAATAAAAGACATGGGGCCGGAGAGATAGAATGGAGGTAAGGCATTTGCCTTTCATGCAGAAGGTCATCAGTTTGAATCCGGCTTCCCATAAGGTCCCCCGTGCCTGCCAGGAGCAATTTCTGAGCATGGAGCCAGGAGTTTCCCCTGAGCACTGCCGGGTGTGACCCAAAAACCAAACAAAATAAAAGACATAAATCACTTTGAGGAGTGATCCCTAACAATAGAGTCAGTATTGATCCCTGAAGACAGACCCCTTTCCTGACAAAATATTGAAGACATCTATGAAGCATTTGTCTCTCATAAATATGAGATATTTTTTGTAAATTTTGAGAATACATGAAAATTCAGTATAAATACAAGTATTAATTAGATTAGATTAGATAGTAGCAACTTACTATAAAGCTTTTGGTAATTGGTCTATTTTTAAAAAGTAGAACTTAAATGTGAGTGGATTATGTTTTTTAATACCATAAACTTCTAAAATTTGCATAAAAGTTCTGGATGAATTTAATATATTTAATATGACTTCTGTATGAAGTTAATATATGTTTCAGTTATAAAAACTAACAAGTTTAGTCACAAAATTAAAATCTAAAATATTTCAGTTGAACGCAGTTCTGTTATATACTTTTGTTATTTTATAACTATTTATAATTTTATTGTGATGTTATGATTATAACTGCTGCTCGATAGAAAAATTTAAATATATATAAAATGAATTATATAGAACATAAAATACTTATAATCTACTTCTCAAAAATCTCTTAACTTTTTAATATACACTTAAATATGTGTGTATATTTTGCTCCATTATAATTTGAAAGACATGGAAAATATTAATGTCAGAACTTCTATATAGTATAGGAACACGCTTTAGTAAAAATAACTCAAAATTTGCACCTGTCCACTTTCTAGCTATATGGAATACAGTGAGTTACTTCATCCATCAGATGGTTAACCTGGTTTAAAATTCCATCAATAGAGTTGGAGAGATAGCATGGAGGTAAGGCATTTGCCTTACATGCAGAAGGTCGGTGGTTCGAATCCCGGCATCCCATATGGTCCCCTGAGCCTGCCAGGAGCGATTTCTGAGCGCTGCCGAGTGTGACCCAAAAACCAAAAAAAAAAAAAAAAAAAAATCCATCAATATTATCTATTGATATCTAAAACTTAGTAAATTTATTTATTACCAAGAAACTCAGTCTCCTCTTCTGTAAAATAGGGATAATAGTTCCCATTGCATATACTAGTTAGAAGTATTAAGTGAATAACATAGTGTAATGAATTAAAAATTTACTCAGAAGGATGAAAACAAGGAGTGAGCTAAAGAATAACTGGGCATTGTTTGAAATAAGCATTTTAAATGGTCATGATACCTTAGCGTACTTCTAATAATCAGAAAGGTCAAATTATGGTAAAACCAGAGCTTTGGATTCTCTGTCATAAAGCTCAACAAGTGCAAAGACTTAGGGCAGGAAATAGCTTGATGTGTTCGAGAAATCAAGCATAGAAAATAGGGCTCTAGCACAATAATTAAGAAGGAAAGGTTGCAGATATAAATTGGGACAACAACATCAGGGTATAAAAGGCATTCTAAATTCAGTGGGAAGGTAATTCATCATTTTGAAATGTCTTATCAGTTTTATGGGTACCACTCTTCTTTTCATACAGAATGTATTGAGGGGGCAAATATTGATAGGACAAAGATTGAGAAGGTAGGCTAGCTGAGTGCCTGAAATTTTCTTGAGTTGTTTGATGACAGTGGGGACAAGGATGAGATAGATTTTAGGGATATTTTGAAGAAAAATTAATAGAACATCCATCAGTATGAATACAGTGTAGAGTCGAGAGAAAAGGATAACTCATAAATACTATCTTGGTTTCTGATTGAAAAATGGTTAAAATGTATAGAGTTCATTTACTGTCTGTTGAGAAGTGATGTGGTGTTCAACCAGTGAGAGTTCCATTTTGCATAAGTGAAGATTGAGATGGCTTATAACTATTTGAATGCTAAAACCAGGAGTTCCCAATAGAGATTCTGAACAAGAGATGTACTTGGAGGAATCATCAAGATATCAATGTATTTAAAAACCATGAGTGCTAATTAAGATTCTGGAAGAAAAGGAGAGACTATGGAGGAAAAGAAAAGGATGAACAATAACTATAAGAGACAGAATAATTCAGCAAATGCAGCTGCTCCTCATTCCATCATCTTCCAGTGCCCTAAAGGGAGAAAGAACTCTTGAAATTAATCCTGCTGTCTCTTTCTTGGGTTTATTTGGTGGATAAGGAAAAGGACAGTAGAGACATATATGAAAGTCTTAAATAGAAGCAGCTGCTGACTTTTCTGTGCAGTAATTTGATGACCATTTAGCTTCACTGCAATAATTTCTTTGAATAGAAGGAACAACTTAAAGCAGTTTTATGCTGACTGCAAATACCTTTATGTATTCTTTATGTATTATTAAGCGTTTTAAGTTGCATGCACATATTTTCAAAGGAGGATTTTCAGGTAGACAGAGATTTTTTCAGCTATAAAAACTTAAATATGTCATGTTCAGTTTGAGTTAGTTCAATAAGTAAATGCCACTTTGAAAAATTCTAAAACATTATATACATATTAATATTAGTGATCTTTTGTGATTTCCTCATTGCTGGTAAGCAGACTTATATTGTCAATTTATATAACTTACATATAACTTATAACTTTAACTTTTATCTGTACAGTGGTTTTTTTTTTTTTGATATTCACTGTTAAGCAGTAGTTTAATAAGGTGATATTAGCTTTAAAATGACTTATGAACCAAGATACTTTGGTTTCTTTATTTAGCTGGAGACCTTTTTATTTATTTATTTTTCTAGGGAATGAAAGAGATGAAAATCTAAAACATGCTTCTTATAGTCTGCTCTGAAGTTACTAAGTTATAAAACAAGTTCATCAAGTTTTAAAGAAAAGAACTGTTCGTGAA
Source organism: Crocidura indochinensis (assembly GCA_004027635.1). Lineage (NCBI taxonomy): Eukaryota > Metazoa > Chordata > Mammalia > Eulipotyphla > Soricidae > Crocidura > Crocidura indochinensis. Next base: position 13,319 of record PVKC010007142.1, read on the forward strand.
GTAGAAGGCAAATATTTTCATTAGTGCTGAGTAGAAAAGAGTTTCATATGACACATCAGTCTTCGATCACTTCTCACCCAAAGTCCTTTTAACTCAGAGAAGTGAGAGAATAAAATATTTTTGAAATTAGGTGCATATGCATTTAGAACTGCAGTTTTTCTCATAAAATATAGAAAGGGAGAAGATGCTATTGTATTCAACATTTTTTACTTTTCACATCAAATATAAATAGAGACAGTTATATTGAATATATTTTTGATTAGGGCAAGATTTTTCAGGAAAATAACTAAAAAAAGAAGATGCAAGATGAAATAAATTGGGAGATAACTTTCAGTTTTTCAATGCATCTTATTTGTGTATATGTTCCAGATATATAAAAGCTTTTTACTTCCTAATGGCATCTCATAGCTAGATGTTATGACAAATATTTTATTTATCTCATAAAAGAGAAAAATATCTGGTTATGTTGGGACTGAAAAAAAATCTTCAATTTGGGAATGAGTCTTCTATCACCAAGAATCTGTCCTACTCTCAGGGAACCCAACTTGAAAAGAAGAGAGAATCAAGGTGTTCTCCCCCCCCCCACTTTTTTTTTTCTTTAGATCTGTGAACATCATTACTTAGTGAGAAAAGTGAATTTCTCAGGTGTGGTGTCGTAAATACAGCACCAAAGGTTACTTGCTACAGCAAGCTAAAGTCAACCAAAATAAAACATCATGCAGGAAAATATTGGGACCTCCAAATCATTTTGACTGCTTAACAACTACAGTAACTTCTATACTGTTTTAGGAAGATAAGCTTAGCCTCCACATAACACAGACTTCTTTCTTTTCACTCAAGGAAGGCGTGAATAAACCATGGAAAAAATGAAAGTACAATGGCTATGTAGTCATCATGGGTTGTGACATATTGGCAAATATGTCTAAAGAATAAAATTGTAATGATATTGTGGGTTGGATTTTGTTGAAGAAAAAATATTTAAATGCTCTTAATTTAAAACTAAAAACAATTTATTGTTTTTCCCATTTTTTATGCTATAAACATACTTTTCTCATGTAAATATAGTCTATACAGAAATGATACATAAAATTTATTATCCTAATAGTCCAGATGATGGTCCAGACAGCAACATAAATTTTAGTCTTGTTGGAACAGACCCTGTGCTAATATTTAAGCTTTAATGCTTTATTTTTGTATCAAGAAAAAATTTTAAGAGAGTAGATAAAGTAACTGGAAAGTAAAATAATCAGAGCAAAAGCTATTTAGTAAGCAATTCAGAAGCATTTAATATTTAAAATTGGATAACAGTTCCAAATTTTGTTCTCCTTTTAAAACATGAATCAATGGTATAAAAAACACTTTCTCATGTTCTAATGCATTCAGTGAACATAAGCATGCTTCCTTAATACTTTTTTAGGTATTGCTTTTACTAAACATTCATTATGATGCTATAAAGGAATGAAGAATTTCTTAGCTTGATTATTCCTTATATTTCATATTTATGATAAAAATCTGAACTATTTTGAAATTGCTCTATGGATCTAAATCTAGATTTTAGTAATGTATTGAAACAAAATTTTATTCTTTTCCTTTTTTTTTTTTTTTTGCTTTTGGGACACACCTAGTGTTGCTTAGGGGTTATTCCTGGCTTTGCAGTCAGAGATCACTTTTGGTTGTGCTTAGTAGATGATATAGGATGCTGGAAATTGAATCCAACATCTTATTTGCTGTGCTATCTTTGCAGACCCTGAAACAAAATTTTAAAATCTACATCCATTTGACATATTCCAGAAACACTATTTATGAAATTTGGGAAGCATTTATTTATCATTATTTGTATTTTCATGCATAGTTCTTAAAAAATCAATCAAACACTATAAATTATATATACACTATAAATTATATGAATCATAAATTAAGAGTTTTTGTATGTGGTTTTTTTTTTAATCATTATTGCAAACAATGGAAGAATTTAACCTAGGCACAAGTCAATTCTTTCAGCCTCTTGAGATTGGAATTACTGTCTTGATCATGCAAAATAGTGTATACACATTTATTATTGTTTCCCAGCACTGACTTTGTTTTCAATTTCTTAACAGCAATTTTCTGATAAAGGACCACATTTTCCAGGGGAAACAAAAATTTTGTGATTCTGAATGTCCTTGGTTATTGAAGAAAGGGGAGATTATTAATAAACATAGAGAGTTTTCTGTTTTGGAGAATTACAAATTTAATTTTACCCTCTGTGTGTGTTTGTTCTCAGAAAAGAATAATAAAAAGAAATCACTGCTAGCTAGATGGTAGGTTTTTTTTTTTTTTAATACCTGGGTCACCATTACTTAATATAAAGTCGCAAAATATTATTGTGTGTTCTGCTTTTCATTTCATCCATCTTCTTAATTATTCTTTTTTTCTGATTCCCTCTTTGTTTTAATATCCTTTTGTTCTCTTCCTTCACCTTTCTTCTCATCTTGCTTCTTTCCCAAATCAAGTTTACTGTCTCTCTTCCACTCCCCTCACCCCCTTCTTTCCTCTTCCTTCTCATTTTCCACTTCCTTCTCCTGGAGTCTTTTTTTCTCCTCTTATCTACCTTTTTTTTGCCTTTCTTTTACCCTGTCTGCTTTTTTTTCTCCCCTCTTTTCCCCTTTCCTCTCATTCTTTTTGCAGACTTCCTTTAGGAAGGGTTCTTTAATTGAATCACTGAGATAAACAGTTGCAAAGTTGTATTGAATGTTTCGGTTATAGAGTGTTCAGCACCATTCACCAGTGCACCGTGCTTCCTATCCTTTTTATCTTTTTAATATTTCAGCATATTTAACTAAGCACAATGTTCGAAGTTTATCTGCAGGAGTCTGGTGGACGTAGGACATCAGGGAGCATATAAATGATTTTATGATATGATATTTTAAAAGGCTCAAAGTGGTATTATATTCTACAGAATTTCTACAGTTGTTATAACAAAGTAAGTAAAAGATTAAATCAAATGTGCCTTAGTACCACTAACTAATTAAGTGAATACTCATGATTTGTTTTCTCATTTTTTACATTAAGAAAATTTCTCAAATGGAAGATAATTACATCAAAAGCTTAATTAGTCCCTAACAGTCCATACTCTTCTGTTCTGATGCATTAATGATTTCTTTTGTGTTATAATTGTTGTATTCACCAAGGCATGTTAAGTGTTTCTTTTTCTGTATTCATGTAGAGACTGCAAAATGCCAAGTGGTGAATATGACTTAAAAATGAGCCAGTTATTGAAATGAATTTGTTATTTCTAGTTTAATTTACTGCAGTTTTATTATATCCTTTTAAAGTTTTCTAAAACATTTGGTACTATTGCTAGTTTTAGTAGAAAACATCTCTTGAAAATCATACTTCATTCTATTCAATTAAGACTCAAATAAATGTACATGTACCAGGCTATTATTGATTACTGATGCTCTAATTATTTCATGAGGACTGTCAAGTCCGAAAAATGATATATATGTTTTATGTTTTTCTTTTTATATTACAAAGAAAAGAAGCTTAATGCATCCTCATTTATGGTCTTAAATCTGAATTAATGGAAAAATAGTAACAAGCAATAAACACATATTTATAAAGTATAATGATGGTTTCTATGAATGGCCAAAGTACAAAAAAATTGCAAGACTGAGTATGAATGTGATGTAGATAACAACTATTTGCTGTAACCACAGACATTTTCATCTTCACACTTGAAATATAGAAGAAAAAGAGTGGAAGAAAATGTAACACCTAAACAGCTTAGAGACAAGAGATGTGAGAAGTTGATGCATGCAAGGTGCATGTCAGCCATTCTCTTAGACAATGGAAATTGTAGTGATTTATTTCAATTGTTTGTTTGAGGGAGCAAGGTGCTTTAGAAGGCTTAGGAAAACTTCCTGCTGATTTTTGACCTACCAGACTGTTCAGCACTAGAAACCAAGGATGACAGTTTCTTTCTGTCATTTCTGTCAGGCTATTATTACCTTTGTCTCAGAGTTGTGCCATCCAATTTCTGGGGGGTGAGGGGGGTGGACCTGAGACAAGTTCATGTAGTTCTGGAATTGAACCAGGGCTAGTTGCATACAAGGTAGGGAACTTATCTCTTGTGCTATCTATCCCTGAGCCTTCTTAATTTCTTTTTTCTTTTTTCTTTTTTAAATTTTTTTTGGTTTTTGGGTCACACTTGTGCTCAGGGGTTACTCCTGGCTCTCCACTCAGAAATCACTCCTGTCAGGCTTCGGGAACCATATGGAATGCAGGCATTTGAACCACCCTCCTTCTGCATACAAGGAAAACACCCTATCTCCATACTATATCTCCGGCCCCCCTGAGCCTTATTTCTGTTTTTCAACTAAACATGTTGTCTGAACCTTAACAATTGACACACAATTTGCCAAAGATTTAAACAGGACTCTGGCCTGTCTCTAGAAGAATTAAAGGACATTCCTTGGTTAGAGTTTAGTGTTAAAATTTAAGAAAAAATGTAGTATATTCACTAAAACATAATTACAGATATTAATTTCATAAGAACTTAAAGCCAGGTAATCCAATTAATCAAAGTTGAAACAATAATATTAGAGATATATAATATACTTTGTTATCTAGGAATGTTCGGGACAAAATGCTCATTCTTTTCCCTCCAACTGGAAAGTTATCAAATGTTTGTTTCCTTAGTTTAGGAAAAACCCGAGTTAGAACCTTGTCTTAAATTTTCCAGTTCATTGGTCATTTCATTACCTTGTAGGCTTAAAGTAGCTCAAATACAAAATTAGACTTTTTTCAAAAGATTAGTAACATTTTCATGAGCAAAAGCCACTGATTCTAAAATCTTAAATATACAGAACACAGGCAAGCAAGTACACACACACCCTCCACTTATTTTTTTTTTATCTATTGAATAACCACGAGATACAAAGTTGTCAGTGATTTTCAGTCTTACAACACTTCATATCCCTTCAGTGACAAACGGTCCACCAATGCTCCCAGATTCCCTCCCCACAAAGCTCCCTCCCTACAACTTATATCTAGGGTAGACACTTTCCTTTTTTCCCCATTTTTCTTTTAGGCACTGTGCTTTTTTTCTTTAATAATAATATATTTTATTTTACTTAAACACCTTGATTACGTACATGGTTGTGTTTGGGTTTCAGTCATGTAAAGAACACCACCCATCACCAGTGCAACATTCCCATTACCAATATCCCAAATCTCCCTCGTCCCCACCCAACCCCCCTGTGCTTTGTAATAACAGGGTACTTAAAAAGTATAATACTTATCTTTACCTCCTTTCAACATCCAGTTCTTGTTCAGAGTGACCACTTTCCTTGTTATTATCATAGTGGTCCTTTCTCTGAACTAACTGTCCTCCCTCACTGTAGCATAACAAGCCCTCCACTTTTCATCTAATATTAATTATGAACTGCTGCCACTGCTATATTTTTCCTTTAATATTATTTTCCTTCTGATTTATTTGCTCCACATAATTCCATGGAACTCCTTCTAATTTGTTTATAATGGCAACATCCTCCCTTCCTTCCTTCCTCCCTTCCTTCCTCCCTTCCTTCCTTCCTTCCTTCCTTCCTTCCTTCCTTCCTTCCTTTCTTCCTTCCTTCCTTCCCTCCTTCCTTCCTTCCTTCCTTCCTTCCTTCCTTCCTTCCTTTCTTCCTTCCCTCCTTCCTTCCCCCTTTTACTTCTTTCCTTTTTTCACTATACCTTTCTGCTTTTTTCTTCTTATCCTTTTTATCTTTGCTTTATCTTCTGTAGTTATTCCTTTATTCCTTACTTATTGCAGTTTTTGCTGCCATTTTTCTCTTTTCACATTACTGCTATAATATAAAAATGTACTCATACATAACCTAAAAATGTAAAGTCTAGAATATATGAAATAATTTGGATCTCTTTTATAATTCATATTTCCTTGCTACTGTCTATATGATATGAAGTTGCCATCCCAGCTTCCTTTATTTCTTTACACAGAATTTACTTCCTTTTGTGCTGGAAATGTATATGTATAGGTTACTTTTAAATTCTTTTCCATTAGCATCAATATTAGATTATTGTCACTAGCAATTTTTTGTCTGCATTTTTTCCCATTATTATAGAAATTGTACCTTCCTGTTATTTCCTTGTCTCAGCATTTTTTTACAGGAAACTAGATATTTTAGATATATATTGGAATAATGAAGGTTCTGGACACTAACAGACATTACTCTTCTGGACTTGCTTATGTTACTTTTTTGTTTAATGATTGGTTGAATTATCTTGGCAAAGTTTCTCCTCCACCTCCACTCCCCTCTTGGAGGCTTCTGATACTGCATCTTCAGAGGCACAGTTGGGGGGTTATAGATACTCTGTGAAGGACAGTGGTTTTAGAATTTGCTGCTCTTCCCTCCCATATACAGCTGTCAACTCCAGTCATTGCCTGCTTCTTTCTCTACCATTTCAACAATGCCCCAGGGCACAAATTCCTCTGTCAAATAAACCACGCCCAAAGTGAGCACCTTGGAAGGAAGAGTTTCAAAGGCTATCCTGATACCTGAATTAGTCCTGACAGCTGACTTTACTCTTAGACTTTCTTTTGAAAATGATTCTGGAAAGAAACTTCTTTCCAATTTGTTTTGCTTTTTTTTCTTAGAACAGACTTGGGTGTAAACTGAAACCCCTAGAACATCTGAAAGGAGAGTATCAAAGTGAAATTAAGGATTGCTTAATATCTGCATGAAAAATATCAAGGAATGGGATGTTTGTCTGTAAGCAGTGTGTGAACAGCAAAGGGGCTGAAGGTCAATTAACACAGAAGTTTTAGGGACTGGATGACAGGAAAAATGTACATAGTCCTAAAGTCACCGAGGAATGGTAAAATATATTTTAAAGTTATAGGTGATATAGGTAATAAAATCTCTATAAATTCTCTAACACTTAGTCAAAGCAGCTAGTATTGTGTGCTTGGTCATTTTAGCAGAAAGTGTTCCTCCCTGAAGGTTGTCATCCTTCAGAGGAAAGAATACTTTGTCTGTGATGACAAGATAGATGATTCATACATCGATTCAAGATTCTAGAAGATCTTTCTTTTCCTTTCCCAGTCCAAGACTCCCCCGAGAAATTGCCAGCGGAAAAGAAATGTCTCAATTCTTTGTGGGAAAAAGGTCTAGCCTCTTCTATTTAAACCCCCAAGGACAGAGTAACCCTAGCTAAATTTAGATCACTGGGACATTACATAATCCTCATGACCACTTTAAAAGGTAGGTGTACAGATAAGGAAACCTAGGCTTAGGGAGGTGAGATCATTTGCTCATTATCACATTACCAGCAAGTGGCAAAGCCAGTGTTCAAATCCAAAGCCTAACATCAAAAGCCCTGCCGGGGTTGTTTCTTTCTTCTGCACATGTAGACGCCCTGCTGTGCCTGACTGGTGCCTCTGTATGAAGTGCCAACTCCTTTATCCAGCACTTAAAATCATCCTTCGTCTGGAAGACTTCAACTTTTCTAATTTTAACGTTGTGCTTCTTCAAATGGAGACCAAAGGAATTTTTCCCCTTGGATTTACAGTTCTTGTTCTCCAAACTTGCTTTTCTGGGAACCTACGTTCATTTTTTTGGACCAGCCAAAATGACCAGGTCATGGTAGAGAGGGACTAAATCACTTGAACGTTGGAATGTCTTTTTGCCTTTGTGAACCTTTTGATGTTTTTGTGCTGTGCATAGGAGTCTATGCCATTGAGTTCTGTCTGTCTGCCAGGGCACCTGACCCTACCATTTGTAAGGCCTCTCTGATGCTGCCATCTGTCTTCCTGCTGAGATTTCCACCTCTCATTTGCCAACACATTCCTTTCATGCTTGGTTCTGCTTGATTGCTTGGATTTACTTTGCCGTTTGATGGGTTTTCACTCAAGTTCCAGTCACACCCTAATTGATTGGTCTAGTTTTTAGGTTCTGACCATTTCTGCCAGCTCCCATACTGAATAAAGCCTATTGGATACAAGAAGAGCAACAAACTTAATATGTTCCTAGAGTTGGCTACATTGCTGTCTGAATAATCAACATGGTGGTAGGTGGAAAGGACAAAAGGAAAAGTTTATAATATTCTTAGTATATGGAAAATGGGGGAAACTGAAATTGAGAAATGGTGGGTAAAAGCAAATTTAAGAAGCATATATTTTTGACTTCTGTGTTCTCAGTTTGGGGGTCTGAGCTGAGATATTTCAGGGAACCCATTAAACTGGCTTATGCCACTTTGAAGGACACCGACCATGAATAAATAACCTGCCATTTCCATTTCAATTAATGTGGAAATATACCTGTTCCAGACACTGTGCCAAAGTGATGGTGGTATTTAAGATACCTAAATACAAAACTTAAACCTGAAAATGCAACACTTATTTTCTACTGATTTATTAAGACCACATATATAAATATGGACTTTATGATTCTGACATGACATATTTGTATATGTTGTGAATAATGATAATTTGAATCTGATTCTTTTTTGTTGTTGGTTTTATTTGGGGGGGCCAGGAGTAACACCCTGCCTTTGGGTGTGGCCCCCAAAACAAACAAAAATACATAAAAAGAAAATTTGAATAATATTTGTTATTTCCACTTCCTTTTTAATAGTTTTTTTTGGGGGGGGGGAAACACCCAGTACTCCTGACTTAGAAATCCCTCTGGCTTGGGGGACTATATGGGACTGAGGTCCATCCTGGATTGGCTGCTTGCATATCAAACGCGCTACTGCTGTGTTATTCCTCCGGTCCCATTGAATCAGATTCTTAATTTTTTTTTTAATTTTAATCTTTTTTTTTTTTGGATTTTGGGTTACACCCAACAGTGCTCAGGGGTTACTCCTGGTTCTACACTCAGGAATCGCCCCTGGCAGACACAGGGGACCATATGGGATGCCAGGATTTGAACCACCATTCTTCTTCATGCAAAGCAAATGCCTTACCTTCATGTTACCTCTCCAGCCCCTGAATCTGATTCTTTTTTTTGGGGGGGGCCCACACCCGGTTATGCTCAGGGGTTACTCCTGGCTATTCGCTCAGAAGTCGCTCCTGGCAGGCATGGGGGACCATATGGGGAACCGGGGGATGGAACCGGGGTCTGTCCTAGGTTAGCGCAGGCAAGGCAGGCACCTTACCTACAGTGCCACCGCCCGGCCCCCCTGAATCTGATTCTTAAGAAATAATATTTTTATGGGAGAATTGAAAAGGAAGAGAGTAAAACACAATGCCAATTGTTAGTGCTTTGCAATGAAAAACATAGCACCATCACTGAAGGAAAGCAGGAATATATGCTTTTATTTTTATCATCAGTTCTTTATGTATTCCTACTATGGAATATGGAATAAAATTTTATGAAATATCTGCAGTTAGATTTGCCAAACATGGTTATGGCACACACATAACAGAACATAAGAATGGAGAGTTTTATTTATTTTTGTTCATTTTGGTTCTTGTTTTGGAACTACCGTATTTTTCAGCATATAAGACAACCAGGTGTATAAGATGACCCCCAAATTTTACAGTCTTGGACCATCTTTTCTGTTACTCCATATTGTCTTGCCCCAGCACAGTTATTGTGTTCCTTGGCAAAATTCACAATATTCCTGTGCTGCAACTGTTTGCCACAGTGAGCCCAATCACAACACGCAAAGGTTCAAAGGTAATAAATAGACTTCTTCTCTGACTGGCCAATCTGAGCAGCCTTTTTACAGTGTAGATTCGATATAGAGCATTGTCTAATTTGCATGCATAAAAAGCCTGCTTGGATTGACTGAGTTAGAGAGGCTGTCCGAGCAGCCTTGCAGTGGTTGGTGCAGGATCGAGTTGGAAAATTTGTTTCGTGGCAATATCCAGATGATTTTCATTTAGCGGCATATTGAAACGTTTTTCGAGATATACTCGATGACCCCGAATTTCGGTTGACATTTTTCTGTTTCAAAAGTCGTCTTATAAGCCGAAAAATATGGTATACCCAGCAGTGTTCTGAGATTATTTCTGACTTTCCATTCAAGAGTCACTCTTGGAACGAATCATTTGCGATGCCAGAGATTGAATATGGGTTGGCTTTGTACAAGGATAACATTCTACCCTCTGTACTATCTCTCTAGTCCCTTAAATTCTATTCTTTTTATTATTTATTCATTTATTTATTTATGTTTGGTCTTTTGGGCAATACCCGTGATGCTCTGGGGTTACTCATGGCTATGCGCTCATAAATCGCTCCTGGCTTGGGTATTCTTTACATGTCTGAAACCTAACCACAATCATGTTTGCAATTAAGGTGTTTAAATAAAGATATTATTTAAAAAATATCGCTCCTGGCTTGGGGGACCATATGGGACGTTGGAGGATTGAACCACAGTCCTTCTTATGTTAATGCTGGCAAGGCAGATGCCTTATTGTTCCATGTCACTGCTCCGGCCCTAAATTTTATTTTTAATGGAGACTAACTACCTGACAGTGTTAGAGAGTACACAAAATCACATCTTGGGGTGTCATTTTGAAAGTACAACGTGGAAAGCCTATGTCTTCATGACAAATCCTTTGCAAAGGCTAAATTAATATTACAAAAATGCAATTATTTCTGTTACATAGAATTGTTTATGAATGGTACTTTAAGAACATTTATGAGTTTGAATTAGTTAACAAAAATTGTTTTCAATTAACTATTTTTACTCAGTGTAAAATTTAAAGTGTTATTAGTGCAAAATTGGAGAAGACTGAAAGTTCAATTAAAAAAACACAGATATTCACCCCCATTTGCGGGGGGGTGGTGGTGGTTGGGGCAGTGAGAATGATTTCTGAGAAGATCAGGAATTTTCACACTCCTGGTTGTGGCGCTGTCTGTGTGACTGGCTCACTTCTTTTGTGCTGCTGGAGGTCCTTAATAGCAGAACCGGTGGGATGGCTCTTGATAACACTGGAATCAAAATCACAGCTCCACAAGTCTCAAGCTTGCAAAGCAAGCTTTGTCCTGCTGAGCAATCCCCAGGCCCTGAAATCTGAACGTGTATGAACACAGCAAGTGAATCACAGTTGACAGCAGATGAAGACAGATGTCTAATATTCATGGAAACTATTTGTTTATCTTTCTCCTACTTGTACTGCGTGCATGACAACAAGCTGATGTAGTGGTGTAATGGAGTAATTCCAGAGGGATCTTTGTAAGAAATGTAGGTTTTGGCAGCTGCCTGTAAATAGAGACTGTATTCCTTCCTTTTCTTTATAGTTTGTTTTAAAGAACTAAAATGAAGACTTCTGACAACAAGAATACTTATGAAACTCTGTAACTTGGGGTTTCTAAATCACAGAAGTTTGGTATTCGAGTTACAAATTCTTTGACGGTAAAAATAATAACTTTGGGAATCTGAATTCATAGTAACAATTCACTTAGTATTTGTGGAATAGGGCAGGAGTATTAGTAGCAGTGTAAACTGATAAAATGAGTCCAAGTCTTTAAATTTTGTACAGTGGCTGGTTTTGGATACACTTCAGAGTAGAGTTTCTTGGGAGGTTGGGTGCTGATTTTAGTAATTATTTAATCAATATCACAGCATAGAAAAGCAAATGTGGGCGTAACTTGTGCATTTATGGCATCAGATGGTATTGTGTGAGCTGAGTTTTCTGTTTGTAGGTTTCTGTTTGTAGGTTCTGAGTTTGCTGTTGTAGGTAAGATTTGCCTTCAGTGTCTCTCTCAGTAACTTAGCACTTTTGCTAAGTAGTTACTCCAGAGAAGTTGACTGACAGCTCAGATATTTTTACAAAGAACAGTGAGTAAATGGTAGAATCAATTACTTCTCTTGCCCCTTAATATAAAATAATATTTGTGTTTAATTATTTGTTCTCTCTTTTTTTCTTTTTCTCTCCCTCTTCTCACTCTTCCCTCCCTCTTTTTTAGTTCCTTTATGGCGGTGCTTAGGACTTATCCCTGACTTTGTGCCCAGGGGTCACTCCTCATGGTGTGTGGAGTACATGGTGTTGGGATAGAACTTAGGTCTGCTGTGTGCAAGACAAGTACCTTATCCACTGTACTACTGTTTCAGCTATCTATTCACCCCTTGTCATTCATTTCAGGAATATTGCTCAAATGTACAATAGCTGCCTCCTGAACCAGTCTTAAGAAAGACCAATGTTCCTTGGAAATAATTGGTTTAAAAGTGAGTATCTAATGGAAATCTGTAGGTTTTATAGGATAGCCTTCTGCAACATCCTGGGAGAAGTTTCTTTAATCACAAGATAAAGACATAGGAGGAAATCTACTTTTTTTTTTCCTGAAAATGAATAACTAGATACAGTGCCTAAATATACATAACCATTTTGTGATCTTGAGAAGAGATAACCAATATGTTAATTGACATACTATATCTCAAAAGAGTAATGTTGAAAAATAAGTCCTTGAAGCCATAGCCATAGTGCAACGGTTAGGGCATTTGCCTTGTACAAGCCGACTTGGGATCAATTCCCGGCAACCCCAATGGTCCCCCAAGTGACACCAGGAGTAATTCTTTAACAAAGAGCCAGAAGTAATTCCTGAGCTATATGGGGCATGGCCTCAAGCCAAGCAAACCAAAAAAAAAAAAAAAAAAAAAAAAAAAAAAAAAAAAAAAAAAAAAAAAAAAAAAAAAAAAAAAAAAAAAAAAAGAATCCTTTGATAATATTAAGTAGATGATAATTTTAAATTTACTGTTTTATGGAATATTTTCTTTTATAAATTTTGAGTTGAATTTTCTGTTTTGCATTATTTTCCAGAATTAGAAAATAAAAACGCTAATAGGCCAGAGAAATGGAGGAGGCAAGGTACTTGCCTTGCTGGTGGTTGAGTTAGTTGCTACTCTGGTTAGAATTTCTCATACAATATAGAGCCCATAAAGCATCTATCAGGGTTTACTCCTGATCTCATAATCAGAAATAGCCTCTGAACACTGCTGGGTGTGGATTGTCCATCTCCCCAAGAAAGAGAAAACAATTAGGATGTGCAGTTAAACTTGAGTTTCAAATAAATAAATAAATAAATAATGCATTTTTTAAGAATTTGTATGTACAGTAAAATATTTTATCACTCAATATTTGAGACACCATTAAATTAAAATCTGAAATTCAAATTATTTTGCCAAACTTAAATTTGAAATGGACAGAGATGAGAGCTTTTTTTTAATATTGAGTCTATACATTCTTAGACTCCCAAGGTAAAAATAGATTTCCAATCATTTGATCACACTTACAGATTGTTGAATATTAATTTCTTCATATGCTACCTATATGGATCTAGAGAAATAACATAGCTAAGCTGAAGTGTCTCGGTAAGAAATTATAAGATATGAATCAGATACATTATGAGAATCACTTAATTTATCATAAGTATTAATTCCTCTTAGGTTTCTTTTTAAAACTGATTGTAAAATCTGTGTGATGAGGGTTTCATGCTAAGAAACAATATCTAAATTTATTAAATAAACTGCATACATATCCTGGCTCTTCAGTGCAATATGAGTAGAATTAGTGGAATAAGATGTGGGGAAGAAAACTAATATGTCGAGGAAAAACTTATTTTTTCTTAGTGCACAAACGAGCTTTTTTCCTTGATACTGGGAATGACACATGCGATTGCTTCTGAATAGTAACTGTAATTATTATATATACTGGAAAGTATAGCTTTCCCTTTCTATAAAGCATACAGTCCCATTTTATTCTCAGTATTTTTACTACATGGAACAGTAGTAGATGCCAAATATTCAAAAGCTTCTTAATGAAGCATAGCTGCCATAGAATTTGGTTCTTCTTTGGGGGCACTGATTAGAGAATGTGTATGTCTGGGATGTCATTCTACATTTAAATTACTATATCCACTTGGGACTTTATTCTAATCCTATCTTTATACACACACAGAACGCTATTCTTACAGAGAATACTATTGAGTCCACAGAATGATAGCTGTGATCTCATGCTCTTTCTATGCTTTAGCAGTGAAGAGAAAATTGGAGAGACTGGAAAGAGCTGCTGACCTCACAAAGAAGAACTGTCTGCTGGGAAGGAAGGATTGCTCATGGTCCAGATTTCAAAAGACAGAACCAGGGGACAGAGCCATAGCACAGCTGTAGGGCATTTACAGACCAACGGATACAGGTTTGATCCAGGCAACCCATATGGTCCCCGGCCTAGCCAGAAGCAATTTCTGAGTGCAAAGCCAGGAGTAACTCCTGAGCACCTTTGGATGTGGCCCCAAACCCAAAACCCACCCCACCCCCCAAAATAAGACAGAATCAGAGTTGGTTGATGACCAGAATTTGAAATGAGGCTAGTACTGGATTAGGGCCCCGGGGGTGGAGGGGTGGGGGTGGGGGTTCAAGTTTAAGTAAATAAAATTTGACAGTATTACATTTCCCCGATTATAAAAAAAATATCCACTACAGAAATGCTGATTCACACATTCTAATGGTGATCATTTTCATAAATATTACAGAAGTAATTTATAGGATTGCTTTCTACTTAATTTATGACATGTTTTATTGGTCTTATTCCAAAATAATCAAGTCATGGGGCCAGAGTGCTTATCTTCTTTCATCCACTGGCCTGGGTTTTATTCCTGGCATCCCATAAGGCCTCTCAAGCTCACCAGGAGTGAAGAGGTAGGAGTAAGAATTGTACACCTGTAGGTGTATCCCAAAGGCAAAAACTAACAGAAACTTCCTAAATTATCAAGTCACAATGAATGTTTTGAATCGTCTAAGTTTAAGACTTTGCTAGTTGCCAGGGATATGCCCTAGGATTGAATTTAAAAGAAAAAAAACTTTTTGAAACCTTTGTAGGTGATTCTGTTATTTAAAAAATTACTGACCTTGGGGGCTGGAGAGATAGTACAGAGGTAAAGTGTTTGCCTTGCATGCAGCTGACCCAGGACAGACAGACAATGATTCGATTCCTGGCATCCCATATTTTCCCATGAGCCAGACAGGAGCGATTTCTGAGCACAAAACCAGGAGTAACTCCTGAGTGCAGCTGGGTGTGACCCAAAAACCAATATATACATATATATACATATACATATATATACATATATATATATATATAAATTACTGAGCTAGCATGCTGGTAGTAGGAGTTATCATTTTAGACTTTAGATTAGAAATCAGTTTTTTTAGAAAGTTTTAAGATATGACATGTCATACATGTAGAATGGCTCCTTAGCCCCATCTTCATATTTTTGTTTTATTTTTTTAACAAAGGGAAGTCATACTCAAGTACAAATCCCCTTCTTAAAAATTTGATTTGTTCTAAAGTTTTAAAGTCTAGGATTTTAAAAATACTGTATTTCTAGAAAGAAATGGTCACTCTTCATTTTTTTTTTTTTTATTACTTGTACCCTGTTTAGACATTTAAGGGCAATTGTGAACTCCCTCAAGAGGATATTTTTATCTCAGCAGCACAAATAGCATCGAGACAGTTGGTTGTTTCAGTAGGACCCTCTTCTTACTTAGAACTGGCAACACCCTAATTTGAACAGAAACTGATTTGAGGACAACTTGGTAAATTCGCTCTTTTCTGTGATTCCAGAAGTCACCATGTTGCTATTACAGTCACCTAAAAAATGATCCCTCTCTTTTTTTTTTCCCCTGACTCTTGGAGCTACATTTTCTGCCATACATGTGGTTTAAAAACCCGTTTGCCAAGAATTTTTCCTACCATAACCCAGAACACTCAGGTCCTTTGTGGCTTTTGATTCATGTTAAATGAGTGTGTGTCTTGTAGTAACTCTGGTCGATTTAAACTGATCCTAGACAGACAATGATGCTCATAAGATTGTATTTTTCTCTTCTCTGTCAAGGAAATTGAAGGAAGTGACCCATAATTATATGTCCTCAAAGGCATTGCTTGTATTGCAAATTATTTCTATCAGTTCAAGAAGTTCAAGTTGTTACACAATATGCACAAAAGTCATCAAAAATGTTCAACTTATGAAGTATAAATATAAGCATAAGGTATATAGAACACGTGGGTAAAACACTCCATAACACTGAGACTAAAGGCATCTTCAAGGAAGAAATAGCACTCTCCATAAAAGTGGAAACAGAGATAAAAAGATGGGACTATATTAGGCTGAGAAGCTTCTGCATCTCATAGGAAATAGTGTCTAGGATATAACAACTATCCACTATTCACCTAATACCCATCATATAAGGGGCTAATAGCTAAGATATACAAGGTACAGAACTTAATAAGAAAAAACATTAACCCCATCAAAAAATGTGGAGAAGAAATAAACAGACACTTCCTCATAAACATTTTCTAAAGAAGAGTATCACCTGTATGATTGATGACTTTGAAAGGGGAAAATTATTTCCAAAGGAAAGGATCACTTGGAAGACAATGATATTACTTTATTACTTTCAATATTATTGAAATTTATTTATTACAATTATCATTTAAATAAAATTGAATTGTATTGAAATTATGTACTACAATCAATATTACTATATTAATGTTGAATATCTATAAAGTAATCAAAGATCCATTATTTCTGAATACAATTTTTTTTTTTTTAATTTTTTTTTTATTATGAGAACAGAGATGCAAAGAAAGAGGAAAGGGTAAAGTTACAGTGGAAGGATAATCACACATAAACAGAATTCTCAGTAGCCCCATCGATGCTATCTCAGTCTTGGACTTTCAGCAATGAACAAGAAAAACAGCACAGAGCCCTTGTACAATTACTTTGTCCCCCAAATCTCCAGATTATAGTACA